>CAUYQG010059719.1:0-50739 GCA_963574415.1 Tarsius wallacei | reverse complement strand
CTCTGTGAGCACTAAACAGCCTTGTGTTGAAGAGCGATTCCACTCCAATCATGTTCTGGAAGAGCCTCGACCTGCTGGGCTCCGGCGATCCTTCCGCCTCAGCCTTCCAAGTAGCTGGAACTACAGGCGTGTGCTACCACGCCCGGCTAATTTTTATTTTATTTTATTGTAGAGATGAGGTCTCACCAAGTTGCCCAGGTGGGTCTCAAACCCGCGGGCTCAGGCAGGCCACTCACCTCAGCCTCCCAAAGCGTGGCATTACAGGCTAAGCCACCGAGCCCGGCTTGGAATATCAGTTTTAAAGATTATGGCTTTTTAAAAATAAGCACTATAAGCTGAACTTCTGAAGAGATTATAGTTTGTAAATTTTTCAAATTTGGGTCCCCTATCCGTAGGCAGCTATCCTTAAGTGTGACTTGAATAAATGAAACCATTGATTTTACAAGTCTTATAGAAATGCCCAGCATACTTCTAATTATAGAGATTTCACCTCTGTCTCACAAATATAGACATCAGTAAAGCATACTCTACCTGGAAATTCTTAAAGGTCAAATTCAAATGAATAGAAGCCTATAGACCTAGGGGTTCTGCCAGTGCCCCTCACTGTCCCTTGGTCCAAGAGGTAATCCTGAAGATCCCAGATTATTTGAACTGGACGTCCCTTGTGGAGACAGTCTTGCCCAACCCCTTCATTTTACAGAGGGAATAATAAAAGGTTCAGCTAGCTGGAGAGACTGACCAGTGACTTGGGGGCAAATGGGAAGTGAGAAAGGTGAAATGAAGAAAAAAATTGTATAAAATAATATCCTTAACGGAGCACTCCCTGCAGAGCCAGGGAATACTGACGTGTTCAGGTATATTCAAGGCTCTTCATTATTCCAGATACCTAGAGATGACTCTTAAGAAAGCCTTGGGGAAACTGCCAGACCGTCAGTCCAACACCTCTGTTCTCTCCCTTCTGTGATCCTGAGAAGGTTATTAACTATGTTGGGGCTTTGAGTTTTTCCATCTAGGATTTGGAAGAGAGAAATTATAAAACAAAAAAATTATAAAAACCATCATGTTTCCTAGAAGGCACATTAGTATGTATACAGCTAAAACTATGTACCTGTATCCTATCTATTTATAAGCAAGTGTTTGTGTATATATCTGTATAAATGTATTTATTACTAAATATGTATATTAACAAATAAACTACTAAACCAGGGAATCTGGGTCAGTACATAGACGTATATACATCTTTACTGCACATTTTCACAGATTTAACTGCAAATGAAAGCCATGAATAAGACTGGAACTTGGAGTGATTGGATGTGGAAGTAAAGTGATGTATGTGTTCCATTGTTTTTCTGAACTGATTGCTTGGGTACTTAAAAGTGTTATTACTAGATTTTAGCATAGGTAAATAGCAGTTTTTAAAAATGCAGATTTCAGTTCTGAATTTTTAATCTCACTCAGTTATTTACATTGTGATGTTGTTAATATCTACTTGTTAGCTTCTTAAATAACTATATTTTATGCTGAAGAGAGGGCATGATAAAATCTTATTCAAAATTATGGTCTCCATACCAAATATAATTTAGACTATCGTTTTAAAATCCAAGTGGCCCCATTTTCCCCTTGAAGTATTCTCTTTAGATCTGTGTTTCAAGAAGAATGGAACAACTGGAGGAAGTACAAGTAATTTCCTAAGGACCAGCTAATTAACTGATAAAATCGACTTTTCATAAATACATTTCAATACATGGCTGGGGAAACAGGATTAACTGTTATGGCAGCCCTTGAGCCTAAAACACGTTGATCTTAATCCTGCTTCACTATGAGATTATTCAGTTGAATTTTTTTTTTTAATGTGTGAGATTAATATAGTAGAGGCAGTACTTCTTTTGGACGGGCTATAGCAGTTTGGTCCTAGGTGTGATGTAGCACAACTGCACATTTACTTGCTATGTGGTCTTGGGCCATTTCTATTTGAAAGGATCATCTTGTCCCCCACCCCTTTTTTTTTGCAAGGTAAGAAAGAAAACAGTAGGCACTTTAAAAATAAGAAGCTTGGGGGAGACAAGTCTATCAGTTTATACTTTCCAGGAGCCGGTAGTTCTGAAGGTAGGGAGGAGGAAGAAAAGAATGCTGAAGAAAACGCAGGAGAAATTCTTTGACTCCAGGCTTTACAGTGTTGCTTTCAAAGTCTTTGTTAGCTAGCCCACTTACCTTACTGCTGAGAGGGTGCTAAATGATTTGAAATCCTTCCTGTTTTGATAGCCTCAAAGATCCTTAGACCCAGGACTCTTAAGGACCCAAGACCTAGAGTACTCATTTATCTAAAGGGCTATATGTTCAACAAAATCTGCTTTTATTTAACTTTAATTCAGTTAGGCTTGTTTAAAACAATGGATTTTTCTCTTACCCATCTGTGCCTCTTTGCTTAGTCCTCTGATAAAACCCAGTCCTTTGTATTTGGTGAGAAAGACTTGGGATGGGAAATTACTTCTATGTAAAGATCACTTACGTAAGTGCCAGAAGTAACAAAATTGCTGGTCTCAATCAAGAAATTACCAATAAGCCCTTTCTCTTCAGCCTTCTTCAGTTTTACAAGATTAAGATATGGATAGCATAATGAAGCTGAAAATTTTTACTGTCTGCCATCCAGTAGTATCATTCTAATTTCAGTCCCAGGAAAGATGTTACATGTGGTAGGGTGGAGTGGGTTGCATGATTCTCTACCGAGAGACTGTTCCCTCCACACATTTCTTGGGTTTTAATGGTGGTAAAGTACATCCAGCCTCAGAGGCTGACAGCCCCCTCTCGGGCATACGGCTGCCCTTGAGGCAGCTTGGGCCCCATCTGTGCCCTGGCACACAGTGCTTCTCCACTTGGAATCCAAGGAGCTCAAGGCTTGTCATGTTGCAGCTCCCAGCTCTTGGACAAGTGCCAGGCATGCTGATGCCATTACCGGATTAGGTTGCTTTTTTAAAAATTCATTTTGTGAACTCATCAAGCTCATTTAACAGAGGCTTTGGTCGTCAGTTTCTATCATTGTCTTTTCCCTCTAGGCTCAGCTTAAAGGAGTGGCAAGATACTAGGCCCCTAGTATGTGCCTGCTCATGAGAGTGTATAAGTTTTATCCATGATGTAAGTACACCTTTGGGCCTGGTGGGCAGATGACAGAGGCCTAGCAACTCAGATATTAAAGGGAGAAGAGCCCCCACATAAAAGAGCCCTGCATAGCAAAGGAAAGACCTCCCTGTTTAGAAGAGGGAAGCATCTAGGGGAAAATTGCGGCAGAGGGTGCAAGATTCCAGAGAGCAGGATAAGATCTAGCTATTGAAAGTCCAAGAGTTCCAAGCTGATGGGGATCCTATGGTCAGAAAGACTGCAGATAAATGCTTCCTGCGGCACTGAGTTCACTGGAGGGGGTGTATGGGCAGGCAGTGAGAAGTGAACGCAAGACATTTGAAAATAGCCAAATATGTTATGAAAAACGGAAACAATCCATGAGCTAAAATTTATCTCCTGGATTTGATTTTCATAAAGAAGTATGCTTTTCATTGAAATAAAGTCTGGTTGTCAGACTGGGTCCATCAGCTCACCCGCAGGGTGATTACTGAAGGTTTTGGAAAAATCTCTAAGAACCCAAACCAGTTTTTAGACTTGTACTTTGCAAAGTCTTGGAGTAGATTTCACCTTCCAAACTCAATCTCCCCACACTTCCCTTTTGATGTCTCATGGGCATTCAGGAGGGTGTTCTAAACCCTTCAGGCTGGATCTGGAGCCAAGAAAAGGAACTGTGAAACTGTCACGTAGGTAGTTTATCCCCTCCTCTTCTGCAGCCAGAAAATGTAGTAGTGTCTTCAGAGTCCTTCTGCCCTGGGGAGGAAGCCAGGTGGCTCCAATGTAGTTACTGGGACTTAATGGGAAAGAAAGTCTAGAGAGGCAGGCTACCAGAGAGATCTGGCCCCTCATGCAAACCAGCGAGCCTGAGGGCAGGAGAAAATACCACTGAAGTCTTTTTCTGTCAGTTGTAGTCAGATTCTGAACAGGGCTGCACATAATAGTTTTTCTTTTTTGCCTTTCCCCTTTTGCCAGAGGGCACTCCCCAACCTCACTTCTAGCTGGCTCTCACACCCTTGCAGATTTCCACAAGGTCTTGGCCATTTGAATCCTAGGGAGGATGCACAGGGGACAGGAGCCCCTGCAGTGCCTGAATTTCTTACATAAACACAGCATACTGGGCGAGCTAGCGTCCCTGCTGCGACAGCTGGACGCTGAGCGCTATTAGGTCTGCCCCAGCTAACTGAGCTGCAGAACTCCCCCTCTTGCCTGAATGGAGCATTCCAAATTGGTTGTGAATGGAGGGCGGGGCTCACTTGCAGACTTTTTCAATGAATAACCAGACCCCATTGTGCAGCCTGTGGAAAAACAACCAACTCTAACAACACTGGGACTGTTAGAAATATGCTTGTGATTGGCAGCTTGGAGAGCCTCCAAAATTAGTTTCCTTTGGCTTCCCTGCTGCTCCCTGTTCTCCAAGCCTGGGCTTAATGGAGTTTGAGTTTTCTTTTAAGTGCTGACGTTAACCCTCCAACTACCAGACTGATAGTCTAAAATTATGAGGAAGGACTGCTACTGACCAACAAAGCTAGTCAAACCCACTCCCTTTTCTTTGTCTTTCATTTTAGACTGTAGCTGTCTAAAGGGAGTGGTAATGGGGACGAGGATGGTTTAGCTTCCCCTGGAGAGGGAGGTGTTGAGACTTGATCAGAGGATATTACCCTTTTATCTCCTTATGGGGTTGTGGCTTTACCTCGACATTGAAGATGCCTGCTCTTCTACTCTGATCTCCACTCTTTACTCCAGGCCTGAGGAACTCAGACATTCACCTGCCACAAGGCAGATATTTCTTGCTTAGGCTTACATTTTACCATGGGGGAGACAAAGGTGGAATTTCTCTACTCCTTGACTTTCTCTTCTCTCCTGCTTAATTTCCCCCTGTGGTTGGATCTCATTTTATTTTATTTTTTATTCTGTTTTATTGAGTCAGAGTCTCACTCTGTCACCCAGGCTGGAGTTCCGTGAAACGTTCACGGCCACCCCAGCATCAATCTGCTGGGCTCAGGCGATCCTTCCACCTCAGCTTTCCAAGTAGCTGGAACTACAGGTGCGTGCTACCACACCCGGCTAATTTTGTTTGATATATTGTAGAGAGTAGGTCTCACCAAGTTTCTCAGGCTGGTCTCAAATACCTGGGCTCGGGCAATCCTCTTGTCTCAGCCTCCCAAAGTGCTGGGATTACAGGCTTGAGCCACTGCACCTAGCAGATGTCATTTTAAAGGAACCCTGCCTATACCCTGGTACTCAGCTATGAAGGAACCTCTCTATGGCAGTAGCCTTTCCATTGGGCATTAATCAAATGCTTTGTCTCCCAAAATGAACATCCCAGGAAGTACCAAAAAAACCTCCACCCTCTGAGCAAATGGGAAGGGTTAGGTGAAAAGCTAGAGTGGCTTCCTCACACCAAAATTAGGCTAGGTTCTAGGGGTATACATGCTTCAGTATATCCACTCTTTATTTATTTATTTTTAGAGGTGAGGTCTTGCTGTGTTGCCCAGGCTGGTTTTGAACTCATGGCCTCAAGTGATCTTCCCATGCAGCTGGGATTACAGTCACCATGCCTGGCTGCATCCGACCATAAGCATCCTCTAACATCATGGCTAACAGCTCACAGACAAATCCGCAAAACACTGTGTGGGCTAACCCAGGGATGTATGATGAGCATAAAAAGGACAATCAGTTTAAAAACAAAACAAAACTTGATAGTAATGATCCAGTGCAATTTCCTCAGGATTTTAAAGAGCTCGTCTTAGCTCCTACTCCTTATCTTCATTGCCCTAATAAGGCAGTTTGCACTTGTGTTTTGCCATAGGGATCTTTTTTCTCTGAAATACTCCCCTTGCTGTAAATTGGTCTTACAAGCACATCTTCCCTTCCCTGTTTAAAAAAAAAAACAGACAGGCCTGGGCAAGATTGTCCTTTTGTGAGAGAGTTTGAAACCTCTCAGGAGGTAACCCTAGATATCAGCTGTGGAGGAGGATGCTGATACGTGTGCTTCTCCAGAGGAGCTGAGGAGGACTTAGCTTACATAAACACTTTTCAGCTGAGTGCCTGGAAATGCTTTGTAATTGCCTGAAAGAACACTTAATGAGGGTCTTTTATACTTTTCCCATAGAAAAGGTAGAATAGAAGAGGGGGGATGTCTCTTCCACATGGTCACCCACAGTGAAGACCAGATCCTGGAGCCCACCCCAAATTTTCTAATCTGAATTTTAATAGAGAATGATCGAGGGGGGAGAACTTCGTGGTGCTGAGGGATATCTGAGTTAGAAAATTTCTGCTTTTCCCTAACTCCCTTTTGATTCCTTTCCTACCAGCCATGGAATTTTTATTTCTTGAGGAATAAGGAGAAAACGGCATAGGGTTTTGATGTATTCTGTATGTTGATGAATATTAAACTTCGTCTCTGATTCCCAATTTCCATTCCCATTGAAACAGGAAAAAAATCATGTTTCTTGGGCTGTCAACCTTTTCAAAAGCAGAGGAGCCCTGTCATGTGTTTCTTTATACCTGCCTCAGCCACAGTGCCTGCTCAGCATACAGTCTGATACCTGGTGCATGCAGCTTACATACCACCAAGTTCTCTATTTCTTCTTCCCACCCCAGCTTCCAGTAACCCCAACACCAGCCTTTAGCTGGTGGGGAAGTAACTGTAAAGGGTCTCAGGCTGCATTCTGAAAGTCCTTGGAATGACCTTAGTGATAAATAGAAAAAACTAGTCAGGGCTATTTTTCATTTTCTGTTTCCTCTTTTGAACACATACACTAGCCAAGTGTTGCTAGGCTGCATTTAGACTTTGAGCAGCTAATGCTATGTTTCCCAGTAAGACTGCATGTGCTAGAGAGCAAGTCACAGTTTAGGCACCCTTGACGCACTTGCTGAGTTTCTGCTTTTAGGAGTAATGGGGCTATAGATAGAAGGGAATGGTTCTGGGGGAGAAGCCCATTTTCCTTGGGTTTGGATCTTCTGTCAGATTTTTAGGGATGAATTTTTCAATTTGAAATTGAAGATTTTCCACAGTGCTTAAATCCTATTTCAAGTACTGTTAACATTTCACTTTAGTGCCAGTTTAGATGAGAATTATATAAGTTGGGAGTAAATTATAGAAGGAATGTTGAAGCTTAAGGTTTAGTTTTGCATTTTTTTTTCCTTTCAGGAAAAATATCCTGTGCCCCTTATCCTGATTTTGTACTCCACTGTGAGCAACCGTTCATAGTAAAATCCACTGTGATTGATGTAAGGCCACAGTAGAGGAAGCAGTCCTGTCTCTAACAACACTGGAGTTGGGAGAATAGGGCTCTCTTTATATCTCTTTCTTGATCTTGAAAATGAAATAGTCTGGATGCAGTGGCTCACACCTATAATCCCAGCACTTTGAGAGGCTGAGAAGGGACAATAGCTTGACCCTGGGAGTCTGAGACCAACCTGGGCAATATGGAGCGACCTCATCTCTACAGAAATTCAAAAACCAGCTAGGTATGGTGGAACACACATGTAGTCCCAGCTACTCAGGAGGCTGAGGTGAGAGAGTCACTTGAACCCAGGAGTTCTAGGCTGCAGTGAGCTGTGATTGTGCCACTGCACTCCAACCTGGAACAGAGTGAGACCCTGACTCAAAGAAAGAAAGAAAGAGAAAACAAATCATTGTCTATCATATTTGTAAGGGTTGAATATTAAAATTCTTTGGACAGCTGTCCACGGAAAGTAGTAAAACATTGGTTTAAATAATGCTCAGATTGTCTTTTTGTTATAATCAGGCCAATCGGTCACATTTTTATCCTACTGGTGTCTGGTGTGGTAAGCATGAAAGTAACCAAACACCCCAGGTGGGAGCCAGCTTTGTGGCTATAGGTCTAAAAAGGCCCAGTCCCTGATAGACTAGAGGCAGTGCTTTGAAGCCAGAGGAACCTCTTGTTTTTATCTAGACTCTCTTCAGCCAGCCCTGTACACCCAGACAAGCCTTTTACTTGACTGTTAAATACTTTGGTTTCTCCATGGCCCACAAGTTCTGAGATGTGACACTCTTATGTGATTAGAAATATGTATTCTATATAAAATAATTTTTTTATGGAAGAGCCTCATACCCATTAATACATGAGCCCCACCTCAATTAAATTGGTCTAGGTCTTTTCTAAGCTCCTTTTCTAGTCTTGAATTGCTAACTCTTATATTCAAGGCCTCTGAGGGTTTCTAGTTTCAGAATTCTAAAGCAACTATCCTAAATTGTTAAGTTAAATGAGTCCTCTGACGAAAAGGAACTGCAGAAATCCAAGCTGTTTCAGGAAAAATGCTGAAGTGTGGAAAGAATATGAACTTAAAGGAAGTACATCTGAAACTAGTTCATCTGGGTCAAGAAAAATCTATCTACTACCATTGGTATTCAATTTTCTTCCTTATTTCATAACAGAGGTTTTCTGTTTAGCAAAGACCGTTTGAAAGAGGCAGTTTTATTCCAAGAACGAGATGCAGCCATTCAGTGACAATCATTCTTACCCACAGGTCACCATCTATGAATCAGGACATTCCTGATTTAGTACATATGCCCAAGGTAGGCTTCTCCTTACTTACATGACCACTTCTTTTAGGAGGAGGACAAAAAGTGCAGTAATGCAAAGAATCTCTTTCCTTCTATTTGAGCCAGACTTAGAATAGAAGTCTTTAGAAATCACTGTCATCATTGTTAGCATTGATAGAGATAAAGAAAGGACAAGGCAAGTATCCCAAAATCCATTAGCAACCAGTCCTCTTAGTTAGTGTCCAAGGGCAGGACCTGCCAACTTCTCTACCCTGACAAACTTGCTACTGCCCTATAGGTGACCTTGATGATTCTTTTACACTGAAGACCTACAACAGGTCAGTCTATTCCTCCCTGTGCACAGTCCCATTGCCTCGAGCTTTTCCCTAGACCCTGTCAGTCTTTGGAGGGTGAGAGGAGCTTTCAGCCTCATGCCGTGGAGGAGGTAGATAGCTTTGAGGATCACGTTTTCTCTTTCTAATGAAAGCTATGGCTTCATCTGTCTTCCTGTCTGTCCTTTTGGACCTGGGTGTCATCCTTGACCTGGATCACATTTCTTCTCTCTGGAAGGGGGGAGTGCCCCCTCCCCCCAACGTTAGCTGGTCAGCTTGAGTGGTACTTTCCTACTTGTTGGGTTAAAATTATATGTTATTCAGTGACCTCCCAAGCTTTCATGGGCTTCTAACCAAGATGATGATGATGATTTGAGTGTGAGATACCATGTCTGCTGGCCAGCTGCTACCATTGCTGGAAGAGGCCATGCGAGTGGGGGGAGGGGAGGAAGTAAATTTTTTGCTAAATGTTGGAATCATTGAGCTGGGCCTAGCAGAAGCAAACCTTTAAATCATCTCTCCTACCCCTACATTATATGAAGTCACTAGATAATATAAACCTTATAGTTCAAATAATATGCTTCCAGCAGTGTAAGAATGTCCCCAACTAAAGCCATTCCTCATACAATCTAACCCCCTTGTCAAATCAATCCCCCTTTCCACAAAGCAATTAAACTCCCTTTGTAAATGTTAAACCATCATTTTCATCTTCCCCTGCTTTTACCCTAGCCAGAAGGGATCTAATAGAAGCTACAACCTAGCCCCCCCACCCCAAGATGGAATTGCTGATGTGTGTTGGCACCTTCAGAGCTGGAGTCCTCCATGTTGATTCTATCTTGTATCTCATATAGTCCACATTCCAGGGAGCAGTAAGGGCATAAAATATCCTAATGCTGGCTGTATACAAACGCCTAACACTCTAGAACCAATGTGAACTCTGCAGGATCTTGTCATCAAAGCACTAGTTCTATATACAGCCAGCATTTCCCCAGAGAAAGCAACATTCTACAAGCCCAATCCATGATATGTGTCACAACCTAGACCCATGTTGCTATTGTCTGCTGGAGTCTAAAACAGAGATTTAAGGTTATCTGAGGTAAAAAGGAAATGTAAGAGAGGCTTCCAGACATGGCCTCAAAGTTCTGACTTCTTCACGGTATCAGTTCTGTTGTCTAATTTAAAACCTGGGTGGGGGAAATTCTATCAATGTCTTAATTACTGTATTCTGGGAGAAATTCCACTAGTTGCCACTTAGTAACGTTTCAGGTACCATTCTCTACCAATACTATTTATACGTTTCCAAAGCTGATTCAGTTCTTTTTTAATCTCCATTTCCTCGCTTTAATTTCTAACTCTTATGTTCAAGGCCTCTGGATTTTGATTTTCAGAATTCTAAAGTAGTCTTCCAATACCCCTAGTAATCATGTTACTGCTAATTTATGAATTGAGAGTGGGCTCTCTGGAGATAGTTTCTACACTGTCTTTCAAGCAGAGTGCCTAGCATTTTTTAATAGGAATTCACCAACAAAATTTCTCAGCTTGCGTTTCCAAAATCCTCCCCCAAAAAAGGTCCTTGCTCTTGAATTTCCAAACACGCGATATAACTTCATTTACTCTTATGGGCAAGGCAAGAAAGATGTCGCCTTCCCTCACTTCTTTTCCTACTGGCAAGGCCTGGCTCTAATTTCATTAGTCATGATTTCACTCTGGTATTTCCCAGCCATCTTCATGCAAGGTCATCAAAACTTCAAAAACTTTAATCTCCATCTTAGGTTGGTTCTGTTCCTATCCCTGTACCAATGTATTCTTAACCCTATCTGTCCCTTCCATAGTCCATGTCATGATGATAAGTTCAAAGCCTTTTTTTCTTGAGCTAAATGACTCCAAGTTTCTAGGTCTAAGTCATGAACAATAGAGTAGTTTTGTCCACACACCAATTCCTGAAACCTCTCTTCTGCTGACTGTAGTTTTTTCCCACTGCACAGGAGAAATCTGATCCCTGTAGCCACATGTTCCAGGAACTAGCTTTACCACTTCCTAATTTGGCTCTTGCGTTATTTATTGTACAGAGGATGATAATTAGCCTTATAGGAAGGGCTTCTATAATTGTACATTGATGAATTCTGCTACTTCGTGGTTGGCCCTATACCCTGGAGCCCTGAAATATACCACCAGGGTGACAGTCAGTCCTTTGGTTCTTGCTGAGAAACAGGACAAATAGAAAAAATATCCTGGAGTCATCAACATCGGAACCCCCTGCCACCACCATGATTAATAACCAGTCTAAAATTCTGAATACTGCGGCTGTGCCAATCCTAAAGTAATCTTTCCCTATACTAGCTAATAGCAAACCCTATCCCAGATCACAAGCCTTGTTTTCTTCACACAGGATTTTGCACAGAACAAATGCAACTGTTTTTGCAGTTTGAGATAGCAGAAAGTCTGCCCTAGAATTTCAGCCCCTGTATGTGGTATGCCCACATAGGTATTGGCTCCATTAGGTGTTTGTCATATCTCCTATGAGTTGTGTGGAGGGCCTTGATTCCACACGATGGTCCTAGTACCATTCTTGATTCCTAAGACATAAATGCACAGGGGATGGGATTCTCTAAGCCAGTGTACTTAGTTTAACACAATTTAGGTCTTTAGCCCCATATTTTTTTCTGATCTCCTAGCCTGGTAAGCTAGGTTGAGCCCATTGGAGTCCCCAATAGTCTTGTGCCCTTTTACCCTAAGGCTCAGAGCAGCAAAAACCTAGGCCACCCATTCCCAGCTTCCTCTTGTTCCCCTGGTCCCAGACCTACTCAGCCCTTATTTTTAGAAGAGGCTAGACCGGCTGCTCATGAGGAAAGAGAATGAAGGAGAACTTCAAGGAAGGGAATTTTAATTCTAGCAAGCTTCATGGGCTGGTGATGGCTGCACTGTGCTCTCTTGAGGACTCTGGGGATAAAATATAATTAGTTGTCCAGCTGTTCTGGTAATATTCTAAACCTGTTGTGTGCATATATTCACAAGAAATGGAAATTCTCTTTTTTTCTTAAGAATGCTTTATGGTCTTGAGTTGGGTGTCTATTTTAGTTCCTGTTATATGGGAATTAGTATGTATATGGTATTACTGATAGGTGTTATTTCTGATGATCATTTTGTAACTTGGGTAATTGCTTTCTTTTTACCCATATGGTAAAGTATCAACCATGGGCAGTTTTTGCCCTCTCTGAGGTGTTCCCTTGTCCTTTCTAAGTGGGCCAAGGTCAACAAAATATTTGAAAACCACTGGCTTAGACATTAAGTATGACCAACATTTATCCTTATGTAATTTTAGATTCCCAGAGCTATATTACCAATTCAGTAACAGGCAAAGGGTGGCTTTCTTTATGTATGAATGCATGGTTTTGAAGTTCTTAGCATTTCTACTTTTGACATGTTAGTCAACCATAAGATAAAGGTTTTTCTTCCTTCAAATATTTCAGAGGAAATGGAATATATCTGTTTTATTGATTTATTTTTTTAAAATATTGCTACATTTGCTTCATCTCTCTGACACACACACACACACACACACACACACACACCCTTCTGAACCATTTGAAAGCAAGTTGCAGACATTATAAGATTTCACTGCCAAATACTTTGGTGTACCTCTCCAATGACTGGCATTCTTCTACACAGTCTTAAAAAATTAACATCTTCAGTAATATTCAGAATTCCTTAATTGTCCCCAAATGTCTTTTATGGATGATGTTGACATTGTTTTTGATCTAGGATTCAATTAAGAATTGCACATTGCATTTATTTTCATTCTTTATCTGTAACTGTCTCCCTATCTTTTCAATTTTCCCCATAATACTGACTTTTTGAAGAGTCCTGGCCCAGTTTTCTTATAGTTGTTGACTTTATAAGGGTATATTTTAAAAGAATATATAGAAATGCAAACAGCATCCAGAAATGCTGACCATGGGCTTAGAAATTTCCTATATTGTTGATTCTCTCACTTCTCACATCAGTGTTATTATGGTGACCTTAAAACACTGGCAGAAATAGAATGACACAGATGGAGATAATTGGGTTGGAGAGTGTGCATGTTTGAGGAGAGGGCTTTTGGGGGACACATTAAAAATGTTTAGCACAGCTTGCTCGATAGTTGATTTGAGTATTTCTGGATACTTTTTCCCTATATTAAATTTGAGAAATTATCTTTACAAAGGTTAGCTGTGATAGATATTAAGGAAAAATTTCACATTTCTCCCATACCTACTCTAATTCTGCTTTTAGAACTTGTGCCCCCTAACTAAGTTTGATAACTTGCCAATTTTTATATTTGGAAACTGTTCCCAGGCAGGATCAATGTTAAGTGAATTTGAGCATGCCTTTTATTTGGTTTAAAAATCTAAAAGGCATCTCCTTTTCCAGACATTCTTTTTTAAGTGCCAGAACATACTCACCTTATCTCCTTGTGAACCTTCTTAGTTCTCAGAACAGGGTGTTATCTATTATTATTGTCATTCATTGGTGCTGCCGTAGCAATTACAAAGAATATTGAGATAGTAATAATATATTTAATGCCTGAAGTGAGTTTCTAATCCACTCAATCCTAAAATAAAGATTTCTTGACCCCTTCTGGTATTTTGGCAGAACTTAAAAAATAAGCCTTATCCTATTTACATGTTTTTTCCTACTAACTAGCCATTTGAGCTTTGTCTCCGAATTTGTATAAAAAAAAAAAAAAAAAAAAAAGCCAGAGCTATGTTGGAAACCCAAGGTACACTCCCTCTGGTGACTTAAAGCCTGCTGGTCTTTGCCAAAGAATCCTCAGATAAGTTAAAGTTAGGTTAAGGAAGAAGAGACCACACCTGCTATTCCCTAGTGGGTTCTTCAGTTCTGTTTTACAAGAGTCATTTTTTTTTTTTTTGAGTTGGAGTCTCACTCTTCTCACCCAGGCTGGAGTGCAGTAGCACACTCACAGCCGCCACAGCCTTAGGTGATCCTTCCGCCTCAACCTTCCAAATAATTGGAACTACATATGCGTGCCATGATGCCTGGCTAGTTTTTGTGATTTATTGTAGAGATGAGGTCTCACCAAGTTGCCTAGGCTGGTTTCAAACCCCTGGGCTCAGGCAATCCTTTTGCCTTGGCCTCCCAAAATACTGGCATTGCAGGCTGAGCCACCGCGCCTGGCCTGCCAGAGTCATTTTTAAATGTATATGTCCCTCTACCTGATAGTCTTTCTCTACCTTCTTTCTTCATGTTCTACTTATTTCCTCCACCAAAGCATAGTATGGGCAGATGTCTGGGGCTTCTCTCCCCTCTCATCCCTGTTCTTGAACTAAACAGTATATAATTCTTCTTCTGGCGGGAAGTGAAGTGGGATGGCAGTGGTCTAAGAGAGAAGCAATGACCCAAAGCTGGTGGCCAAGAGAGCAAGAAGCTTAGAAGTCCTCACTTTAGGAGTATGACTTCGAAATCTTGAGCAGTATCTGGTCATGACTATTGGTGTACATTCCACATCCCACTTGTCAGAAGTGTTGTGGTAGGCTGTAGAGACATAGACTGGCCACCTGAGATGTAGCCTCTTGGACATGCTGTTCAGAAGCAGGTGTTGGTGCTCTGGTCAACTTCCGTTCTGAGATGCAACTTTCCATGTAAAGTAAGAAGATCGTGGCTATTCAGTGTGACCAAATAAGGTCCTCCCTCCTCCAAGGTCAAGCCTGCACAGCTGATTTGGGAAAGATGAGTCTGCCCCAGATGAAGGTGATGAAATAAAGGAAGGGAGGAGGAAAACCCCAAAACAACGCTGAAGGCTGACAACTGGTGGAAGGCGGGTAAAGCCTGTGTGTGCAGCAGGGGAAGTAAGGATGGGCTTAGTCCTTCCCCCTCTCAGACCGCAGTGTAACTGATTGACAGTTTCTTTTAACACCCAACAGCTACATAAATGTTTTATGTATTCACAACAAAGTCTGTGGCAAATTGAAACTTGGATGATTATGAAACACCAAAGGAAAGTCTTATTAGACAAGGTGGTTTTGTCTTTCTAAAAAAAAAATTCTTTTTGAGTGGAACTGTCATTCATCATAACATTCAACAAAAGCATTTTCCTTTGTTTTGATCCTTGGGGCTGTTATAGTGAAGTTTACTGTTAGCACTGGCATGGGGTAGCTGCCTTGGACAGAGTCCACAGGCCTGTGCTTGTAGGCAGGAAACAGATTTTGTCAGTGGAGGGAATTACTTCTCTTGAATGGACCAGTGTATCTATTTTTTCTATTTTGAAACAATCAGGTTATTTCCTTGAAAGACTTCCTCAAAACAAAAAGATTTTATAATTTTTTTAAAAATTCAGGGTCTCACTTTGTTGCCCAGGCTGGAGTGTAGTGACATTATCACAGCTCACTGCAACCTGAAATTCTTGGGTTCAAACAATCCTCTCGCCCCAGGCTCCCAGATTTTCTAAATTTTAAGAAATCTTAGCCAGGCTGGGTGGCTCAGCCTGTAATCCCGCACCTTGGGAGGCTGAGGTGAGTGGATTGCCTGTGCCGCAGGTTCAAGACCCGCCTGGGCAACTTAGTGAGACCTCATCTCTACAACAAATCAAACAATTAGCCGGGCGTGGTAGCGCACGCCTGTAGTTCCAGCTACTTGGAAGGCTCAGGCGGAAGGATCGCCGGAGCCCAGCAGGTTGAGGTTGCGGTGGCCGGGAGCGGCCACTGCACTCCAGTCTGGGCGACGGAGTGAGACTCCAATGCAAAAAAAAAAAAAAAAAAGAAATCTTAGTATTGACTCTGTGGTGCTATTTATCCAGAACAGAGCTGCTTTTTTAAAAGTAGAAATTTAATTGATATAAAATATAGAAATCACAAGGGTACAACTGCTTGATGAATTTTCACAAGTGGTACAAGCATTTAGGCCAGAAAACAGAACTTAACAGTATACAAGAAGATTCCTTATGCCCCATTAACAGACACTATCTCCTCAAGAGTAACTTCCAGTTTGACTTTAAACACTATAGATTAGTTTTGCCTCTTTTTGAACTTAATATAAATGAACTTATACAGTATGTACTCTTGTTTCTGGCTGCTTTTTGCTCAGCATATTTGTGAGAGCCATCCATTTTGTTAAGCATTATTACAATTTCTTCATTCTCACTTCTGTGTGGTGCTAAGATTTTATTTGAGATTACATTGAACATATAGATAAACTTGGGGAGAATTGCTATCTTTATAATGTCAAGATTTCCAACCATGAACATGATATATCCTTCCATTTATTGAGAGTTCTTTAATTTTCCTTTGCATTTTGTAGTTTTCAGCATAGGCATCTGACATGTCTTTTATTAGATGTTATCCTAAGTACTTGATGTTTTTGTTGTTATTATAAATGTATTTTTCTAATTTCACATTATTTTAGTTACTATATATAGAAATAGTTTTTTACATATTGACCTTGTATCCAATGACCTTGCTAAATTAGCCTATTGATTCTTATACTTTGTGTATATTTTTATATTTTCTATGAACCCAACCAAACTGTCTGTTAATAGATTTCTTCCTTTCTAATTCTTTTGCCTTGTATTTATGTTTCTTGCCTTATTGCATTGACTAGGACCAGGCCTGGTTTTTGATCCTGTGTCAAGTGGAAAATTTTCTAAGGAGTTCCCTACTCTATCAGAAAAACAGCTATGAAGTTGAATGACTTGTGAACATCATATCTAAATGTAAAATGGTGTTATGGTGGTCTACAAAGCAATACATTGTACTTTGTTATATATACCTACAGATGTGGGCTTAATTACATTTTATAAACTAGCCTTCCTTTTCTTTCATACCCCTAACAAGCAGAGACTCGCACAGATATTGGTACGTGGATCCTTAATAGAGTTCTTATAGTCAACTAGGGATCTAGACAGGTCACTCAAAGTGTTCTTGCATCAGAAGTGGTAGTAAGAGAATTGTCCAGAAGCAGTTTCAAGGAGGGCAGGGCATCTGGGGAGAGAGATGGTGTCATGGCAACAATGTGGAGTCTGGCTAGAAGTAACTGGCTGTAGAAGATACCAGGGTATCAAAGGGCTTGCAACTGTCTAAGAACTGAAGGTTTTGATCAGCTGGATCATAGAAAGGTGGATGAGACCTTTTAGATGGAACACTAGAACTAAAGGCAAGGATTACAAAAAGTGAAGGCTGCTGGATTCAGAAATGTTAGTTACTGGTAGGGGTGACATATAGACCCTGGGCATTTTGGTGTCCTAAAGATAAAGAAAGGAGGATGTAGGTCCTTGAGTGCATTTAGGGGTATGAGGTGTGCTGGGGAGTGCAGAGGAAACAGGAGGATACAGCCTTGAGAGCTGACAGAAAGTAATCTTCTTTTGTCTTTTCCTGTGTTGTCTTCCTTCTCCATCTCTTTTCCTACTTTTTTTTGTCTCTTTTTTATTTAATCTTTTTGCTTCAGATTCCTTCTGGGAGGCAATGTAATGAAATGACTAAGGACTGCTTAGGTAGGAATTCTGACCATTTACTAGCTGTGAGACCTGGCAAGTTACCTTAAATCTTGCTTGCTTATTTGTAAAATGGAGACAATGGAAGTAGCTTTCTCATTGAGTTGGGAAGACTGATTGAATAAAATAAGGTATGGAAAAGCAACTTGGCACAAAGTAAATGGCAGGGGGCCTGTCTGGCTGCCCCTTTCTTAGTCTCTCTTCCTTGTTCTTTTCCACAGGTATTAGCTCTTTTCATTCATTTTTTCCGTTGTTCCAGAGCACTTTCTCTTAGCCAGGTATAATGTGGTATTTTTGTCGTTGTAGTTGAAAAAAAGGTCTATGCCTTCTGGTTTTAATGTATAAAGTTGCAAGTGGAATATCTCCCATTTCTGTCAGTTTGGTAAAGATTGCTAAAATGACAGTGGGGAGCCCTTGCTTCTTTCCCCCTCTAACAGCAGCCCTAAGATCCTGAGCAATTCCTTAATTCCTTTGGGCCTCAGGGCCCTTGTCTGTAAATGTAAGTGCTTGAATTAAGTGTGCTGAGGCCCTATTCTATCCCTGTGTCTTTGAGAAGATACCAGAAGTCAAGTCTCTCATTAAATTATGCATGCCATGAGGAAAGGACCATGTTTACTTTGCTTACCATCCTATCCCCCACACCTCCAGTATGCTTGGCCCACAGAAGATACTCAATGAATGAATGCATCAATTAATGAAAGGAGGAAAGAATGAAATCTGTATTCAGCAGGAACTATTGTCAGGACACCATTGACTTTGTGGGCCCATCTTCTATAATGCTGAACTTAAACTCTGTGTTTCTAATTATAGAAGATGTTTATTAGCTCAAATAGTGAATTTTTTCAACATTTCTTTTCAAACTTCCTCAATAATTCATGATCCCTTTTATTCCAATATGCTGCCATCCTTTATAGTCCTAGATCTCTGTCATCGTTTAGAAAGTCAGCTGTGCAAAGGTAAATACTCTATTTTTGAAAGCTCAGGGTATAATTACACATCACAGCTCCATCTGCAAGGTGCTATGCCATTTTCTTTACTTCTCAAGGCAGCATCGCATACCTCATTTTACAAATGAGGAAACAGACTGAAAGCCAGGAGCATTCCCTGGGCTTCTGAGTTCTGGCTGGCTGGCTGGCTTGCTAGCTTTATTTGTGTATGTATTATGAAATAGAGACGAGGTCTCACTACGTTGCCCAGGCTGGTCTTGAACTCCTGGCTTCAGGCAATCCTCCCATCTCGGCCTCCCAAAATACTGGTATTACAGGTGTGAGCCACCGCTCCTGGCCCTGAGTTCCTGCTTTAAATACACCAACCTCTAATGTATGCTGTAACTAGGCTCCTTCACACATCCTCTGGTCCAGCAGACCTTTGAGGAACCGAGCCTTTTTCCTCACCAATCTCAGGGCCCCCAGTGGCTTTCCTGTCAGTGTACATCTGTGAAACTTTCCATTCTCATTCCTGCCCTGTTCCAGTCTCGTCTCGCTTTCAAATGGTTGATTCCTGAGGGATGAAGTACTGGTACCTAACACTGTACCCAGTTTTGTAGGGCAGATGTAATCCCTGCCTTCCAGGTTAAGAACAAGTTGGAAATACAATCCATTCATTCACTCATCAAATATTTCTTGATCTTCCCCTTTGCATAGAGAACATAAAATTCCACATACAAGATTATTTGGGGGGTAGAAGATACTATATAATTTAGAGCCAAATGGTGTGATACACGCTAAGAGTACTGTCTAGATTTGAAGAAATCAAGACATCAGAATTAGCTAGCAGCTTAAGTTCTCTTTTGAAATGAATATATGCGGTTCCTGACACCATCATAAAGTTTTTGTTCTGGGCAACTTCCGTTTACCCCCTGGTGTTAGTCTTGTCAGCAGAACTTGTAACTTTTATAATAATATTATGAAAAATGTCAAGACATTTCCAAAATCTGAAATAACAAAATTGAATAATACAGTACTATAATTGTTTACTTTCCAAATTTAGGTAAAACAGTGATTGCAAATGATTATCTAAAGATAAAGTAAGGGCCAGGCTCAATGGCTTCGCCTGTAATCCCAACACTTTGGGAGGCTGAGCCAAGTGGATTGCCTGAGCCCGCGGGTTTGAGACCAACCCGAGCAACTTGGCGAGACCTCGTCTCTACAATAAATCAAAAAAATTAGCCGGGCATGGTAGCGCATGCCTGTAGTTCCAGTTACTTGGAAGGCTGAGGTGGAAGGATCGCCTGAGCCCAGCAGGTCAACACTGGGGTGGCCCTGAGCATGCCACTACACTCCAGCCTGGACGACAATGAGACTCCAGCTCTAAATAAATAAATAAATAAAAACAAAGTAAGGAAAGTAACCTTTTCAAGGACATGTAACTTTAAATTAGGGCATTATTACCTTTCCTTATTATTCTGCCAGAATGTTTATAGCAGAATACGGGTGGGAGGAGGGGCAGTGGCTGAGGGCCTGTGCTGAAAGCTACCAGCATCCCCACTGCATTGGAGGAATGGTTTTTCTGTGTCAAGTTGTCTGACTCTCCTCTGTCATTTACTAGTAACATTCAAGCAAACTTAGCTATTTTCTGTGTCTGAATATATGAAACATTCGCTAACAATTGAGTGTTGGCTGCCATGATGTCACCATTAAAAAATCACGAGAGAGACTTTAATGACTTCCAAACATAATCTGCTAGTTCTTAACTTATTTCATGTATTCAGGAAGAGCAGTTGGCATTATTTAAGCAGGGAATTATGGAAACCTGTCCTTTCCCGTCAATCACTGGCAGGACTTTGCAGCAACACTGCTTTATAACCTTGTCATCTGTGATAGAATCAGTCATCTCATGTGTTCACTCCTGAAGAATTTGGGGTTGTAAGAGGTGCTTGAGAAGTTGGTTGGCCAGAAGATTTTTCAGTCTTATCAGACAGAAAAGTGATGATCGTTCAGCTCGTTCTACCTAGTATGATCACTGAGAATTAACCTAACTCCTGAAAGTGTTTTAGGAGTAGACACTGAGTCAAACTGAACATTTTAGTGGATCACAGAGCAGTGACTGTGGTTAGCTGTTTAATGAGAAGTTTGATACAGTGGAAAGCTTAACTTGCTCTCCCCCTCGGCCCTCTAATGTCGCTGGACAGGGAGTAACCATTCTAACTTAGCTAGAAGACAGCCCTCATGGTGCAGCATCTTTGGAATCTTTCTACTTTTGCTAAAATGCTCTCCCTGAAACAATTTAGTGCCTAAATAAGACAAAAGGCAAACCTGCTTTTTTGTTCTTCAGAATTTTTTGGCACTGTAAATAAGTCATCTTAATTTGAAAAATTCTTACTTTGCCCTCTCAGAATTATCTATGAAATACGTAATTGGCTTCCAAACCTAAAGCAACACCTCCATGTGCTTATTCCATGAATTCAGGAAGTCATTGGCCACCTAGGAAAGGACTAATTATGAAAACCTGCCTTGCTGGGTGGTCAGTGAGACAGGCCTGGAACTGATGTTTGTGAGCACAAAGGTAGCCAGGCCCTCTGCCTGCAGTTAGCCTTTCCTAGCTATCGGGTTCATCTGTTATTTTAGTCCTTTGCTTTTCAAATTTTTGCACTACCTCTAAAGTTGAATATTTCTTACTTAGAGCTGGTATTTGTAGTTGGGACCTTTTTAAAAATCCTATACTTTATTTAATTTGTAAGTATGCCTCTGAATAAGAAATGTATTTGCTACCACAAATTTAAGCCTTTGATAAACTAATGTGTAATGTCTACCAACACATTTTTGACTGTTTTGTCCTTTTTGGACACAGAATTCTTACATGCCTGCAACCCCTGGCATTCTACCACCACCTGCATTTTTGGTTAAGACCCATCACCTGCAGGATGGGTTTGCAGCCTCTGGGAAGCAACACCCGTGACCAAAGAAATTTGGGGGAAAAAAACTTGGCTCATTAAAAGTGTCAGATGATGGTTTCTGGCTTTGAAGAACTTTTAATTGGCTTTAGATGGGAGGTTTGTGTTTAAGTGTTTTGCTTTGTCTGGCATGTGACTTGACATGAGTTCCAAAAACAATCGGCTAGTTAGAAGGTTTGCAGAAGGAATCACTGTGCTCCCTGTTAATCAGCTGTCCTCTCTCTGTTCCTCCCTCATCCCTCTTCTGCTTCCAGTGGTGCTTCATGCCCCACCTCCAACCAAGATCAAACGGGAGCTGCACAGCCCCTCCTCTGAGTTGTCGTCTTGTAGCCATGAGCAGGCTCTTGGTGCTAACTATGGAGAAAAGTGCCTCTACAACTATTGGTAAGTGGGTAAGCGGAGCCGAAGAAAGGCTGCCCAGAAAGACTCTGGAAGTAGCCATCAAGCTGAGTGTTCCAGGTATTATCAGAAGACCCTCGGGTAGAACACGCCCTTCTTTCATGGCAACGTAATCCTCTTGGTTTAGCCCAGTCCACCGGGGCCATTGTGCTGCACATGAAAGGCAAAACTGTCAAAGCCTTGGCTCTCTGCAGGGCATTATGTTCAGAGGTTACTCAGTCCTTCTAGGGAAAGAGCCTCAAATACTGGAATATTTGATTTGTGGCTTCAAGGCAGGTAATATATACTTCTTTATGTCTATCATATGTTAATGTGAACTTTAAGTACCAAAGAAGTAATCTTCAAATCAGAATATATGAAAAAGTCCTGATGCTTGTGCCCTTTACTTAAGAACATCCAAGCCCCAGGAATGAAGCTTTAATTTTAAATCATTCTTTGCTCTAGAAGATAAACATAGATCTGCTTCAAAGAGGGAGGAGAAGAGTTGTTAATTCTAGAGATGTTATGGCAGAAATTTGCCTTTAACAAAGATTCTGACTAATTCCTGGGAACCCTGGAATACTTGGGAGAGGAGACCAGAGAATACCTGGCAAAGCATAAATTCTCCCCTCACCCATCCACCCTACACATGCATCCATGGAAAATTCTTTTAGATGGAGGGAAAAAGGAAACCGGAAGCAAGGGCTAAAATTATCTTTGAGAAAAATCACTAGAAGTGTTAAACAAGTCCCTGTGACGCAGTGTGTTTGTCACTTTTCTGAGGTACAAATATTCCCTCAGGGCTGCTAGCAATTTAACTATGTTAATGCTGTCATTTCCTGGCAACAATGGGCTGCAAACTAGCGTTTGGCTGGTCCTGGTAACCATGCTAATGGCTTCATTTCAATTTAATGGTTCCTTCTCTTTTTCTGTTCACAGTGCCTATGATAGGAAGCCTCCCTCTGGGTTCAAGCCATTAACCCCTCCTACCACCCCCCTGTCACCCACCCATCAGACTTCCCTATTTCCCCCACCTCAGGCAACTCTGCCCACCTCAGCGCATGCCCCTGCAGCTGGCCCTGTTCAAGGTGTGGGCCCTAGCCAGGCCCCCCATTCGCTTCCAGAGCCTGGACCACAGCAGCAAACATTTGCGGTCCCCCGACCACCACATCAGCCCCTGCAGATGCCAAAGATGATGCCTGAAAACCAGTATCCATCAGAACAGAGGTGGGTGCTACTCTGGGCTATCTTAACTGCCTTCATCACGCATTTCCTTTCCTTTTAGGGTGATGGGAAGTGGTTAGTCATATTTATAGGGTACCTAAAAGTCTTCATTGCACTGAGGCATCTTGTGAGGTAAGATGAATAATAATATGAATATGACCTGTTTATATACCATCCTGTTCCCGGGGTACACCACATGATTTATAGACATTACGACATGAAGTAGGAGAGGGAGAGTTAATTAGTACTGTCTCCCCTATTAGAACTAGTGGACGAGTAACTTAACCATGATTCAGGATACGCAGTCTTGACCCTAGCAGAGGGTAGGTTCCTGGCTTCTCATTGGATACTGCCGCTAGAATTGAACTTTGGTTTATGTTGCCCATAATTACTTTATTACCCGTTTTACTTACATGTTAGGGAAGATTGCTGAGTTACAGCAGGTAGTATTACTCATCTGATTTTAACACATTTTAACAGTAGGAGATTAACTAAGGACCTTATTTATATGTCTACTTTTGAGATAGAAATCTCCTGGTTATACTCCAGATAGTTTTACATTCCTAATAAGGCTAAGGCATCAGGGGTAACTTGACCTCTTCAAGTCCCAGCCTTCTAAGTCCATTATGTGTGGTATTCTAGAATTTTGGATGTTGTGGCCTTCCTTATATAGGATATTCTGGGGCCTTTTTTATTTCAAGTCTCTCTAGGATGAGGAGATCACTGTAGGAGGTTAGTTGTCAATGATGTTACCAAGGGATGTGAGATGGTGAATTGTATTTCATTTCTGTTTTTCTTGCTCTGCACGGGGCAGGCATGGGGGCAACATAGAGTGTGCTCTTCCCAGGCCTGGTCCATCCCAGATGCCTACCGATATTTATTTGGAGGTCACTTTATTTCTAGATGAAATGCAGGGGAAAAAAAAGGTACCTTTGTCTGGTTCTGATCTCCTTCCCCTTTTGCTCAGAAAGTCACCATAAAGAACTGCACAGTATGGCTGGTTGGTGTTTATTCCCTTGTTTAAGCTAAGGTGTTTATTCCCTTGCTTAAGCTAAGGACCACAAATACCAGTGCTGTACAGGGCCCAAGGAGGTGAGCCTTGATTGAGTGACTGGCTCAGGAGTGGGCCTCTTGCCTCTGGGGGCTCATCTGGAGGAGACAGCTGCCACTGAGATTTTGGCAATTGGGTACCTTATTAACGACCTTGTACACTTCAAGAGAATTTGGAAACTTTTTTTTAATGTAAAAATTGCAGGTTTTTTTTTTAAGTTGGCAACTAATTCAAATTAAAAACAACAACACTTTGCAGACTAAACAAAACTTCTCTGTGAGCATAATCACCCTGCAGACCTGCCAATTTGTGAACTCTGGCCTAGATACCGTTTTTATTTTAATAGTTTTTTGGTGTTTTTATACAGCATCTCGCCGATTTTCTGCAGAGGTTATTAAATGGGAAGGAGGGGTGCAGTGGGGCGTAAATTCACTATTTGAAATACTTAGCAAACTTTGTTGTGCCATGTATAAAGGGAAATTACTTTATGTTAAATATCTTCCAAATATTTATTTCCCCTCAATTCTTGGTTGTGTTTTTTTTTTTTCTTTTTTTTTTTTTATTAAGAGTGTCATCTTTTTTCCCAGGCCACCGCAGCCCCGAACTACTAGGCTCAGGCGATCTTTACACTTCAGCCTTCCAGTTAACTGGAACTTCAGGCGTGAGCTACCATATCTGGCTAATTTTTTGATTTATTGTCAAGACAGGGTCTCTCCAAGTTTCCCAGGCTGGTCTCGAATTCCAAAGTGCTGGGATTACAGGCTTGAGCCACCGCGCCCAGCCTGTTGTGTTTTTTTTTGATATAGGAGGCTTATGTAACATATTGTATTAACAGTTACCTGAGTTGGGGAAGACACACCCTAATGCCTCTGAAGGATATCAGTCCTCCTGCAGCTTGCAGACAGGGCCTCAAATGTGAAGCACGCTTGTCTTCAGGCTACCCAGCTTCCTCTAAAAAGGCAGAGGTTTGGATTCCTGTGATTTATGAGAGATCTACTAATCTCAGGTGTTCAAAGAGAGAGAGGCAGGAACCAGAAAGTAGGTATTTCTTTTTCAGGGTAATCCTTCCTTAAAGTCTGCCTATCCATTTGAACTTGTTTTGCACTCTGCCTTTAGGAATGATGAGTCTAAAATAAAAAGACCTCACATACACTGGAGTCCTACAGAGATCCTTGAGAGAATTAAGGTGAAGCATTCAGCAGCTCCTGAATTGATAAAAATAACACGGGTGCTTGGGCACTCTGCCTCAAAGTCAAAGTGCATGAGGGTAGAGAGGGGGGATTTTAAGATGCAGATTTCTTGCTCCACCCAGAGATTGAGTTGGTAGATCCAGAGCAGTGCTGGATGTATTATTGTCATACTTTGAGAAATCATGATCCAACTCTCTCCATTACCCTCCTCCCTATTCCAGCCTATTTCTTTTTAAAGCATATATTACCCTGTACTCTGAGTTTTGTTCTTATTGCCCTTCTGCTAATAAGGTTATCCATATATCTGTGTAACACAAAATATATCAAAAACATGATGGTGATTTTGCTTATAGATACTGGATAGCATACAGAAAATGAGACAGACTAAAATCCCTGAGTTTGATTTTGTAAAAGTAATAGTAATTATAGTCATGTGTGATATCAAGCTTAATAATTACACATTTAATAAATTTTATACCTGCCTGAAAGTGGGACAGATTGTTTTCATTGGTAAATATAGTCTGTCTGTTCTTTGCTTCAAAACAGAACTCTTAACACAAATGTATGGCATTTTGCAGGATAGAAGGAAATAGTCTTATTTGAACTTTAATAGCTTAGTGACCAAGGCAGAGTATAAAACCCTTTTTTTTCAGATAATAAATCAGTCTTCAAAGCAGCTAAAGAATTTCCTAAAGCTCACATAGACACATGCAGAGTCCTGCATTCAGAAACCAAAACTACACCAAGTGTTTTGTTTATGATTTTCTTTGTGTTGCTAACATCCACTAATGTCTTCTAAAAGCTGAGTAAGTGACCTTGATAATAAATCTGTTTCAACCTTGAACTTTATCCATCTCTTAAACTTCAAAATCTTACAAAATTCCTACATCCTACTTAATCTAAACCTGTATCTTAATACATATCTTTTGTGTTTGTTCAGTATGCCTTAATACATATCTTTTGTGTTTGTAAGTATGCCTTATCTGTTCTATTTAAGGATAAAAACTATGATTTAGACCCCTTGCTTTAGACATATTTAGCCCTATGTCTTATTTGCCTTTAGTATTGATAGTGATGGAAGTTTGCTAGGATTATACTTTAAACAACTAAAATGAAATCTAATCAAAAGTACATTCTTATTAGGTGTGGTGACACATTCCTGTAGTCCCAGCTACACTACTCGGGAAACTGAGGCAGGAGGATCAAGTGAGGCTGGGAATTCTTGACTGTAATATACTATGCTGATTGATCGTCAGCAATGTGGTGACCTCTTGGGAGCAGGGAACCACCACCAGGTTGCCTAAGGAGGGGTGAGCTAGCCCAGATGGGAAACAGAGCTGGTCAAAACTCTTTTGCTGATCAGTAATGGGATCTTGCCTATGGATAGCCACTGCACTCCAACCTGGGCAATATATAATAATAAAGAAAAAAGTACATTCTTAATGTTTTATATAATCTTAGTATCTTAGTATAATCTTCATAGCTCAATTTATTTTTAGAGGCTAAATACTGTGTTTGCAAGGCATGATTTATATTGGTGATTTCCTCCCTGCAAGGAGGGGGGAAAAACATGTAATTTGGCATGTTCCAACATGTTCCATTTATCCTGAAAGACCAGCTGCTCCTGGAAGAGGAGTGCTTTTCCTTCAGCCATCTCAATCTTGTAGTTTTTTCATTGAGTTATTTACAATGTTTATATGTGCTGGGTAGAGGAACTTGGAAAATGTTCCAGTGTTATACCCATAGTACTGGCCGTGTCTATTTTTGACTTTTATTATACCATTTCTCATTGCATCTTGAGTTAAGGAAAGCCCCACAATTCCACTGAAAATGTTCCACTAAGATATGTATTCCCTAAGATTTTTGGAATACACTAACTACTCTCATTCACTTGATGTCAAGAAAAGAGGTAAAAACCCCAAAACAGACAAAACTAAAGAAAATACTTTGGTAATGGAAGAACCCTTTGCTTCTAGATAGCTATTGAGGGCATCGGTACAACCTGCCAGAATCATCAGCAAAAGGCTTGTTGGGTGCAGTGTCTTCTGCAGGAGTATAGTATAATCTGTTTGAGAACATTCTCTCCCTCAGTGGTTATGATCAAGGCTTCAAAATTTAAAAGGATGGGCTAAGTTTTCTGGAATTTTGGTTTAATAAAAACTACTCATTCCTTAAAGAGCCAGATAAATTACGAGATTTAATATAGTCAAGTTTTTCTCATCTCTACTTCCTCTTTTAAAGTCCATTACTCTTAAAGTAAATTGCAGTTCATTTTTGTCCTTCGTACTTTGTAGTAATTTTTAGAGAGGAAAGAACTTGACTGTGAGTCACGTTTGTAGCCTGGCCTGGAATAAAGTGAATGTGTCTGACGCATCTCTTCTCCATGCACCCGTTAATAGCATGTTACATATGGCAGCACAAATTCACTTTGGGATCCAAAACTGAGGGTCATGGATGCGTAATGGAACCTTCTTTGACAGAATAATGTACTTCTATTAGAGTGCAGGGGGGTTTAGTTCTAAATCTTAAGATGGCTTGTTTTCAGCATTTCATCATGTTTTTCTGTAATTTTTTGGTTACCTTTTAACAAGCAAAAGGAAACTTCCTCTTATCCCCAGTTAAATGAAAGTTTTTTTTTTTAAACATGAATGGATATTGAAATGTATCAAACATTTTTTCTGCCTCTATTGAGATGATCAAATAATTTTTCTCTTTTAATTTCTTAATGTGATACATTGACATTGACTTACATGAAACCAGCCTTGAATTTTTGTGGCAAACCTAACTTGTTTAGTATGTACTTTCTTTTACACATTGCTGGACTTGGTTTTCTAATATATATTTAGGACTTCTACATCTGTATGAATTAATGATTGAGAAAAATGTATATTTTTTCTTTCTTATATTGTCCTTGTTGGGTTTTATCATTAAAGTTACATTTATCAAGTGAGTAGAGGGTGTCCTTTTTCTATTCTATATTCTAGAATATTTCATGTGAAATTGGAATTTTTTTATTCCTTGACTTTGGAGGTATTTACCAGTAGAACTGTTTGGGCCTGCTATTTTCTTTGTGGGAAGATTGTTAAGTACTGGTTCATTATCTTCACTTCTTACAGTTTTGCTCTAGATATCTATTTAGTTGAATAAATTTAATAAATTACTTTTTCTGAGAGTGTGTTCATTTTGTGTGAGTTTTAAAATTGGCATGAAGTTTATGATACCCTTTTAAAAATCTCTATAGCATCTACAGTAGTCTTTATTTGTCTAGACCTTTTTTATTTCTTAGTCTTGGCAGACAGTATTGTCTTTTCAACCAATCAACTTTCGACCTTGCTTATTCTCTTTATTGGGTGTTTTCTATTTCATTGATTTCTGCTCTTACACTGATTTCTATTCTTTCTGGGGTTTTTTTTTTTTTTGATTTATTCAATTTTTATAACTTATTTGGTTGTGTGATTTTCTCATTAATTTTTAGCCCCCTTAGCATAAGAATATAACAAAATGTCTTCTATTGCTGGAATGGCCATACATGGAGGCTTTGCCAGGTCACTTATGCCTTGTCTGTAAGTGAATGCTAATAGCTTTCCCTTGCACGCCCCAAAGTATCCTGGTGTGAACAGTCAATTATTTGACCTCCCTAACCAAGTCTTGCTTTTAACTGTCTCACACAAGTTCTGTCTTGTGGCATTTGAAAAATTCAGCTATGGGTATTTTCTATTATTTCTTTCAAACTTGCAGTTCTTAAAATGTTTCTTAATTTCTAAACATCAGGGATTTTTCTAGGTGCCTGAACTATATGATTTTTATTTAAATGACATAGAGTATCTTAAGACGAGTATAGGAACGACTATAGAAACAGTATAGTCCAGTGACTCTGACAGACCTGGGGTTGAATCTCAGCTCTACTACTGTGTCACGTCAGGCAGGCATTTAACTTCTGTAAGCTTTGGTTTCTTCAACTGAAAAGTGAGAGCATAGTAGATACTACATGGAATCATTGGGTAGATTAAACCATACTTGGACAGAAGTGTTCAGTAAATGTTAGCTTCTATGGTAATTTTAGTTTTAAAAAATCAGTTTCATTATGTAAACTATACCAAGGAAGTCTTCATTAAATGATACAGGTACCACAAACTTAGACACTTCAGTTGCTGCATTGTTAATGTTATTTTTCTAAAATGTAAAGTTCCCTTTATCCCTATCATTCATTGGCAAACTTATCAATGTTGTATGTACAACGAATACTTTCACCATCTGATATCCTGGGGACATGTCTTATTTTCATCACCTTCCTTCTCCAGTATTTGATGTTGAGAAATCAGACAAACATCTAAGCCTAGAAAGGGCATATGTTTTTTGCTCCTTGTTGCTCAATGTCTTATCATAGTTTAGTTTGGCCAGTTGGAGTCTAAATAACATTGACAGGCCTCACAGAGTCCTGGGAGTTGTTTCAGAGTTCTTTGGTTTGCTTTTAGGGACAGGGTTTGGCTCTCGGCTATATGGCAGGAAAACAGATGTTAATGTGAAGTTGGCACATTGCCACTTGCAGTAAAAATCAGCATTCTCTTTCTGTAAAAGGAGAGTGAATATTAGTAGGCAACTAGTGGGCTCTTTTATTTTGACTTGTGTGTGGCTTATGTGTGATAGTCTTCTCCTCGTTCTTTAACATCTTCCATTACATTTGTACAGCTTCTGATTTTAGCTTGGGGGTTGCACAGAGAAGATGGGGCAGTTGAAGATAATGTATATTGAGAACCTACCAGTGAGCTGGCCCTGTTATATGCATCATCTTATATAATCTTTACACAGTGATCCTGACTGTCCTTATTTTATTGGTGAGAAAACTGAGGCTCAAGGCAGTTAGATAACTCACCCAAGGTCACACAGCTAGTAAGTGGTAAAGGTTGGATTCCAGCCCAGGATGTATTGACTTCACAACCAGAGACTCTTACCCAGTGGTGCTGCGTCTTAATTTTTTGTCTTCTTTCCTTAGCCTCAACATTAGGAAATATTAAGTGTGTGGTGTTGGTTTCTTGGCCGATTTTATGTATCATCTCTCAGCTGGCCTCTGAACTGTCACTTCTTCACCTGGCATCATAGCCAATGTGTAGCCTTCATCGAATCTGCACTTTTCTCCTTTTTTTTTTCCTGTAAGCATTGTGTTTACTCTGTGTGTTGGCAGCAGAAACTGAAAAGGAATTGCAGAAAAAGCATCTAACGGTTTTCATAACGTAAACCAAATGTTGGTAGCGTGGGTGAGCTCTTGGGGAGGAAAGGCACTATATAAATCTGACAAATAAATAACTGGTTCTTTAAATAAACTGGCACTGGAAAGGCCTTAATCTGTGACCTATTGAATTTAGGTTTATTTGGTAGTCAGAAGAGTCCCTTTCCTCACCAAATGTGAGTTTCTTACGCATGCACTCTGTTGGGCTACTGGGGCGGGGGGGCACGGTAGAAGGAAGGGAGGAGGTTAAAGGAAGAAAGGCAAAAGGGGTTGTTGGGAACCAAGCAGCTTCTTCAGTGAAAGTGATTACCTGCCTTGGAAAATAAGCATCTTTGTCATAGCTATATTATATATACAACACATTCTTAGATACTTCAAAAGGACTGTGGAGAAGGAGGGAAAGGGGTTCGAATGAAGGTCAGTGGGTAAAGTTCATAGAATGTGTTTTGAGAACAAGAACTGAAGGACTTTACTAATCTCTTCAAATAAAAGGCATTATCAGCTGCAATCTCTGAGAGACTCTTACTTCTAAATATGTTGGTTTTTGTTACCTATCCCTCGGATCCCCTTTGCCACTTTGCTCTCTCAAACCAATAATGAACAATGCCAATGTAGAATCTATTCTGAAGATTTCTAAGCTTCATGCGTCCTTAAAGTTATGCTGGGGGGGAGGGGACGAGGTTGTTGGCTGGTGCCCTTATGGAAATACCTTTTCCTGAGGAGGCCATACCAAGCCAACTCTAGAGTTTCATTCTGGAAGGTGAGAAGATGAACACTAAGCGGAAGTGGGGCCTTCAAACCTGCCAGCTGCAGAGGCTCTGGTTACAGAACTGAGTGGTCCATGCCATCTCCTGCCTATCAAAGGAGCTGATTTGTGGAGGTCACCTTTGAAGGCGCTGGGATGGTAGCAGAGAGCAAAGGGAGAGAAGATAGAAGTTTTGTTACTGTTCCTTGCAAGCAGTGTAAGGTTGGGACACATTGCAAAAATAAGGCCTTAAGAATATCTTTGTCTTTGTTTTCTTTTTTCTTTTCTTTTTTTTTTTTTGAGTTGGAGTCTCACCCTGTCACCCCGGCTGGAGTGCAGTGCACTCACGGCCACCCCAGCATCGACCTGCTGGGCTCTGGCGATCCTTCTGCCTCAACCTTTCAAGTAGCCAGAACCACAGGCATGCGCTACCACACCCGGCTAATTTTTTATTTTATTGTAGAGGTGAGGTCTCACCCAGTTCCCTGGGCTAGTCTCGAACCCACAGGCTCAGGCAATCCACTCACCTCGGCCTCCGAAAGTGCTGGGATTACAGGCTGAGCCACTGAGCCCAGCCTGTCTTTGTTTTCTAAAAGAATTCCCTTCAGGTTTGCGGTGTGCTGCTGGTGCCTGTATTCTAAATGTCAAGTGTAAACCTGAATTGGAAATTTACACTTCTTCAAAGACTGTGGAAGAAGTTTCTTTAAATAACAGCAACCTGATGAAGTGCTGCCGTAGGGCTCTCAGTGCCCCAGTGAAAGGCTTTCAACCCCACTGAACGTTGTATTGTTTGTAATACTTACTTAAGATTGGCCAGGCAGGTTCAGAGGCTTTTGGTGTTGGAATAAGAGGATATGTAAATTGCTCAGTGAACTTCATATTATCAAGTGATCTTATGGTACTGTTTCGGAAGGGTAGTAAAGACTCACACAGAACATATCGCCATGCTGTACCCTGATCTAAACAGTTTTATCTACACCCAAATCTCTTGAGTTTAAGATTTTAAATCTTGATGTTCTAGAAATCTGTTGGCCACCTGTTCCCACAGATTGATTCATATTCAATTTACATTATTTTATTAAAGCTATTAATAGAATTCAAGTTAAAAGGTAAAGAATAAGACCTTAATATCACAGGATTATATTGTTGATTTTTTTTATAACTCATTGACATTAATTGTTCTAAACCCTTTCTTTTTCCTTCAACCATAACTCCTACTTTGTACCTGACCATATATATCACAAATGCTTTTCTTTGTACATATAGATTGGTGCCTCATGCACACAAGTGTTTCATGGATTGGGGTTCACTCATCTCTAACCTTCACAACCATCCTCTGAAGTCTTTTCCAATCTTTCAATGACTATGACTGTGGCAGAAGCCATGCTTTATAGACATTATTGTATTTCTCTATTTCTGAAGCATTTGAAGGATAATAGATCCCCATGTCAAAGATAAGGAAAGAAAGCCCAGAAACTTTGCCCCCATCACTTCCATAGTAGGGGATGGCAGGCTTTCCCTTCAACACTGCCCACCCACCAGGGAAAGAACAGTTGACACATGTCTGAATTTATCTGACAGCTGTGGTATTAAAGGTACTTGGGTTTCTTTTTAATTTTTTTTTTTTTTTTTGTAGAGATGAGGTCTCGCTATGTTGCATAGAATGGTTTCTATTGCTGGGCTTAAGTAATCCTCCCATCTCAATCTTCTAGAGTGCTAAGATTATAGGCAGGAGCCACTTGCACCTGGCCAGGGATACTTGTTGATTAATAACAATAACTAAAGGTTTTTATTGTTCTGTCTTGTAAAAATAATGCATATTTATTATTAAACTGCAAATGAGCAAAAAAGGAAAATCACCTAAAACTATACTCCAAAGATAAGTAGTGTTCACGTTTAGGTGTTAATCCCCGATTTTTTTTTTTTGAGTCAGCGTCTCATTCTGTCACTCTGTCACCCAGGCTGGAGTGCAGTGGTATGCTTACGGCCACCGCAGCCTTGACCTGCTGTGCTCAGGTGATCCTTCCGCTTCAGCCTTCCAAGTAGCTGGAACCACAGGCACTCACCACCATGCTGGCTAATTTTTTTATTTATTGTAAAAATAAGGTCTCATCAAGTTGCCCAGGCTGGTCTCGAACCCCTGGACTCAGACAGTCCTGTTCCCTCTGCCTCCCAAAGTGCTGGGATTACAGGCGAGAGCCACTGCACCTGGCTAAACCCATGATTTTATATGACACCATAATACTGTATTATTTTTGCTAAATTTTAATGATCTATGTACTATTTGATATGTCAAAAATGTCTTCCCAGGTCCTTATATATGCATATTGCATCATTTCTAATAGTTGCTTTCAACTAAGCTAATATATCACAATGTACTTAGCCAGTTCCCTTATTTCATGTGGGACATTTGCATTGTGACCATGTTTGAAGCTTGTCGCTAATCATCTTTGATTCAAGTGCTGTTTATGTACCTGGCACAGAATTATTAACTGCTTGCTCATCCTCCAAGATAGCAGAGAAAAATATTTCTCTTTTTACTTTGTACTTTTTTGATCACTGATGAAATTAAACTTTTTGTTTATGACTGACCATTCATAGTTCTTCTTTAGTGATTTTCTTGTTTATTTCCTTTACCCATTTTTTTTCCTCTTGAGGTAATTATCTTTTATTTCTTTTTAAAAGCTCTTAATGTCGACAATATCAACATTACTCTGTTAGAGATTTTTCCTCATTTTACTTTTGGTTTTGTTCCTGGTGTTCTGGCTATTACAGATTTTTCCCCCAGTTTGGTTATTTTTCTTTTGGTTTTGTTTCTGGTGCCTTTTAAACTTACAGAGATTTATGAAGTGAAGTATATTCATGTTTATGCTGATGATTTATGCTGTTGGTATTATGGAAGGGTTTTCTGTCACTATAAAGTTATGTAAGTTGTCGTATATTTACTTTCATGTCATGGTTTTACTTTTTACATTGAAATCTTTAATCTCTATGAAATTTATGTTGGCATGTGGTATAAAACGATATCTAACATTTTCTTCCACTAATTTGAAATGCTAACTTTAACAAGTAGTAAATTTTGGAATATAGTTCAGTCTTTGGCTTTCCATTCAATTCTTTTGATCTACCCGTCTTTCACTTCTCATTTTATTGTTTCAATTATTGTAGTTTTATAACGTGTCAGTATCTAGTAGGTCATTATTTCATTTAAAAAATTAATCTTTTAAATAAAGTTTAGAATCATTTGTCAAATTGATTAGAAAGACATTTGCTTTTATAGAATAATTTTCAGTGAATCAATAGCTTCAAAGTCTTAAAGATTTTCTCTATACTTAGATCTTTCTTTTCCTCAGAAAACAATTTTAAGATTTTATTCTTATATGGCATATACGTTTCCTGATTATTCCTAGGAATTTTATGTTTTTGATTGCTATCATGAATGAAATTTTCTCTTTTTTTAACTAGATTTTCTAATTGGTTAATTTGTGTTCTTCAGTCTTTAAAAAAATTCTACCACAGGCGAGAGAATGGACTCGTGAATAAACATATATGTATATGTTAGTGTTATTTGCAAATAATTGGTCTTATATATATATTTAGATACATAATTTTTTCCATCTGTACAGATAGACTATGCATGAAATAAACATACATGGAAGATAAGAGGCTACCACATCATTGCTTTGATTATTTTTTTGCTACTCTCTGACTCAATGTGCAGTGTGATTTTGGGAAGAGGGTAAAATGTCCAGAAATAAGCATTCATAAGTACTTTGCAAATAATTTCATTACTCTGACTTGTAGTTCAGTGTGTTAGTTAAATAAGAAAATGTCTTTCTTTTTACAGATTTCAGAGACAACTGTCTGAACCCTGCCACCCCTTCCCTCCTCAGTCAGGAGTTCCTGGAGATAATCGCCCCAGTTACCACCGGCAAATGTCAGAACCTATTGTCCCTGCAGCTCCTCCACCCCCTCAGGGATTCAAACAAGAATACCATGACCCACTCTATGAACACGGGGTCCCGGGCATGCCAGGCCCCCCAGCACACGGGTTCCAGTCACCAATGGGAATCAAGCAGGAGCCCCGGGATTACTGCGTTGATTCAGGTTAGCATAAAATCATGCCATTCATTTCTTCATTTTTGCATTTGTCTGTCTCATTATTTTTGAATGTGGAGAGCCTTGAGAGAATAGTTTTATAAGAATTGCTCCCAAAGAACTTAGGAGCTAGTAATAAGCTGACATGTTTACGTACAACTGAATATAGAACAAAACACAAAAGCTGTTTTTTTGCGGTTGGTGCTAAAGGAATATGAGGGTAGTTTGTAGGTGTTCAACCTTTCCCTTGTATACTTTTCTTAAAGACTGTGGGGAAAGTTAAGGTAGTATGAACTTAAATGGTTTTTGCAAATAGAATAGTATGTAGAAATTGCTCTGGGCCTTCTCTGAGTTAATACGGAGATTGCTCCATTCAGGCAGAAATTGGCTATGGGAAAGACTGGGAAGGTAAGCAGAAGGGAGACACCTGTTGCTTTATGACAAACAAACTACTAAGTGTCAGAAGGTGATGACTTGTAAAAATTTCCTGGCGTTCCTCTTAAAAGCTTTGATGTGTTTTCTTAAAAGTGGGCATAACCAGCAACATTTTTTCCTTGGGAATTGACATTTGAATCTATCCTGATGGGTCTTTTACCCCACCCTATTCCCTTTAAGCAAGATGCTCAATAGATGTTACCCTATCAATAATTTGATCTAAGTTGTGTTCCTAGGGTGAAGGCTCATCCCACATGGGCATAACTCAATTTATTGTCTTTCCTCTTGATAACATGATTCCTGAGGAATAGATCACTTAAGTGTGATTGGTTTCAGTGTAACAGTCCTGACATGGCAAAAATATACCAAACTGCAATCCCCCACTCCTGCCAGTTCTGGTCCTAGCTTCATACCTTCAGATATCCTAATCCCTTTGGCCTAAAAATACTCATATCTCTTGGAGCAGAGTTAGATGTGACCACCAGGAGTAAAGGGGAGCAAACTGGAAAAGATCTAAAGCAATTCTCTTCCCCTTCCCCACCCTAAAGCCCAGGAGTCAGTATAGGCAAGAGGCCAAGCTTGGCCTTTTGAAAGCAACTTTTTTTCCTACCATTAGCTCTCACCAGATGAGTGAATTTTGAGAGTGAGGCATCATTTTGTTTTCTTTTGTGCCTTGATTAGGAGTGTCCTCCTTTAAAATGGTGGGTTATATTGTTTCCCATGCCATGTTGCTTTTTAGGGTGGTACCTCTTTCCCAGAACGAGGCCAAAAAGACAGATCCTGGAGCAGGAGAATGTTTAGGGTCTTTACTACAGAGTTACAACTGACCAGTGTACAGAAACTATTGATGGGTGTGTATTCACCTATGTTGTCTTTCAGAAGTGCCTAACTGCCAGTCATCCTACATGAGAGGAGGTTATTTTTCCAGCAGCCATGAAGGTAAGGAGCTTGCTTTAAAAAAACAATCAAACAAACAAAAAAAATCCTCAAGGTTAAAATTTTAATCTGTCCGTTTCCAGGCTAAGATTTGAGATCATAGATTAAACCTTCCTTAGCTCATGAACATGAGAGCTTGTCAATTGTAATCTTAGGTTATTTTGCACAGAGTTTAAGGCATGCGCCTATGTACTGCGAGAGCTGCCATCATTTTCTATAGCAATGACCCTAATTTTTAAGAGTTTATAGGACAATATGCAGAAAAAAAATGAACCCACCTGGTTGCCACATTTCCAGACATAGAGGTTATATAGCTTTCATTACACTACAGGCATAAGCTGAATTTAAGAATTATGTCAGTGAGGATGGTTTTATATGGGTCCAAAGATGCCTTAGAAAAGAGTTTTAAAATATGTTTCTAGGTTTGACTTTGGGTGGATAACTCTGCATTGTAATTATTATATGATAAATGGTTGCTGCTTTTAACATGGAAGAGAAATTTAAGGTGTTCTTTTTTTGTGTGTGTGAGTTGGAGTCTCACTCTGTCACCCAGACTGGAGTGCAGTGGCTGCTCCCGGCCACTGCAGCCTCAACCTGCTGGGCTCCGGGGATCCTTCCGCCTCAGCCTTCCAAGTAGCTGGAACTACAGGCGCGCGCTACCACGCCCGGCTAATTTTTTGATGAGGTCTCGCCAAGTTGCCCAGGCGGGTCTCGAACCCGCGGGTTCAGGCAATCCACTCACCTCAGCCTCCCAAGGCGCGGGATTACAGGCTGAGCCACCGAGCCCGGCTAAGGTGTTCTTTATTAACTGTGAGAGGGCTGGTGGGAAGGTGAGCTGGCAGAGGTAGCATTATGGGAGATGGGTGTGGAGAGGTTGATGAGATGCTATAGAAGTATATTATGTATAAAATGCATTATAGAAGGACACAAATAACGTTTTCCAATTGAATAAATAAAAAACACCTGAGGAGAAACATGAGAACAGACATAAAGCAATTCACCCACAAGCCCATTATCGCATGTCCTGACATTTGTATGTGGAGATGATAATTTTATGTCAAGGGTATTTCTGTCTGTTCAACTTCTTATGCCCAGTCCCTTTGAGACAAACTTAATTCAATAAGTCTGAGATAATCTCACTATAATTAGGATCAGGAGCAGTGGGCAGTGTTGAGTCTTGACCTAATTGAGGTAAAAATAATTTAGAACAAATAAGATGCATAAATGTTCTATACCATATGACTTCAAAGAAGTTGTCAGAATGGAACTAGAATCTCAATTTGCCAAAGGAGCTTGCTTTTGAGCTAGTTGGTTTAAAAATACAAACTTTTATTGTTTATTCTTAGCAGAAGGAGTAAATATTGAATACATAAAATTGAGAAAATACAGACAGGCAAAAAGATGAAAATTAAATCTCATTGTCCAGAGGTAATCATTTACTTTCCCTATAGTCTTCCTGTCTTTTCTGAGCATATATAAATATAAAATTGTACAGATCATATAGGACTTACTATCTTATAGCCTTTTTCTTCAACAATAGTCATTAACTCATATTGAACACATGTTTCAAACACTGTTCTAAGTTCTTTACATGCATTAATTTGTTTAATCCTCATGGGATCCTCATGGTCCTATAGGATAGGTATTTCTATTAGCTCTGTAGTATAAAGAGGAAACTGAGGCTCAGAGAGGTTAGAAGATTTGCCCAATGTCGCATGGCTATGAGGGGGTAGTGCTAGAATTCTAAGCCAAGCCCTGGGAGCTCCAGGGCCCATACTCTTTGTCTCCTTCCATACTCTACAGCCAATATAGGCTCTATAGCATCAAACATTCCTCTATGATTTCTTATTTAGTGACTGCACAGCATTCGCTGCAGGAGTATTCATTTAGCAGATCATCTATTACTGAAAATGTAGGTATTTCCCAGATTGTTCACAGATTCAACAAACATTGATCTAGCTAAATCTTTTTTGCATTTCCTTGATTAATTCTTGAAACTGAACTCTGAAATTTCTGAGTAAAAAGGGTATGACATTTTTCAAGGAGTCTGCTGCTAGTTTTTGTGAGGTTCTGTGTTTTATTGTTTTTAGTGCATTGTCACAGATTTCTAAAAAATAATAAGATGTGAATCAACAGGAAGAGGAAAGCCTTTTATGGGGGAAGGATAGTTGAACCTTTAAGCTCCTGCATGAATGGATGGCATTAGCAAATCGTTGGACACATTTGAGGGGAAAGGAACCCTGGTGGGGACTGAGATGAAGTTTGTGGGACATGAAGAATGTGGGGTGCTTGAGAGATGGGCTCACAGCTTAAAGTTACCCTTCTGGGCAAAGGCATGACTTGAAATGGTAGGTTCTGGGTTTCCCTTCTGAACACTGAAATAAGGAAGAATTTTTTTTCTTAGAACAGTTTCCCCAGAAGTATGTTTTCTGTCAAATGCATCTCTCCATAAATATTTAAAGCAGTGTAACTCCCCATACCTGTGGCATAGGCTTCACCTGGGACTTTTTAGAAATACACATTCTCAGGACCCACCCAGACCTACTGACTCAGAAACCCAGGGGTGGGGACCCAGCAATCTGTTTTAACAAGCTTTGCAGGAGCTGATGTACCTTCAAGTTTGAGACCTACAGAGTAGTGATTTTCAACTTGGGCCACACAGTAGAATCACCTGGTGAGCTTCTAAAACTTTTGATGCAATTAAGTTAGAAATTCTAGGGTGGGACCCAGGCTTTAGTAGTTGTTAAAGCTCCCCAGGTCATTCCAGTGGGGAATGAGAACCACTGGCCTCTAGTATTTTAAATGAAGGTCAAAAGAGCTGATATCCATGGAACACTGACTGGTTTTTTTTTAAGTGGTTAGTTCATAAATGTGGTCTCTGGGTAGCTGCTTTCCCATTGACTTGGTTAGATGAGAGACCAAGTGTTGTTTCACTGGACACCCTGTGATATTCTGAGTGAATGTCCAGCCCTGGACAGGAAGGGCTATCTGTCTACTGGGTCACTGGCTGTGGTGGGCACAGCTGTGTGGGGCTCTCTTCCAGGTTCCTGACTGTTTTTACAGAAGCAGTTGATGTCTGCAGCAGGCAAACTAGGAGGGAGTGGGGGAAGAGAGGGAGGAAAACATTTTACATAATTACAACATTTAGGAAAGAGCATGCTCTTAAAGGAAATATTTTTAGTAAGACATTGGGTTGCTTACTACACACAGACTATCTGGTGAGTTTGTGTTTTCCCTCCACCCTTGCCCATTTCTTTCCCTGGCTCCACACACATTGAAGAAGTGAGTTTCAAAGAGACCAGTGTTTTTAATTGTTCTAAATTACCCTGACATGTTTTTCCTATCCCTTCACAGGCTTGACCACAGATGCCTGTGAAACAGTTAGTGAAACAAGTGTTTCTGATTGGCATCTGTGATTGCTAAGATAGCCATCCTGCCTTCAGCTTTCACCTGGAATCCTTGCATAATGTTTTGAATCTTTCATTTCCACTTTGCCCCTCAAACAGGTTCTTCCTTCCTGCCACCTTTATTCGAGTGATTAGATGGTTGTGGCCACAACTGGTATAACTGCTGGTACAAATTCAACTGATTTAAGTTTCATTAAACTAATAGCATCTTCCAGATGTTTTAAGAGGATCATATGTGGCAATGACTAGAAACCACAAAATACTTCAAAATGATACTTTTTATAGGCAAGCCTTCATCTGATTAGTTTTGAAAACCAAACCGAGAATTTAATCTAGATGTACTTTTTTTTTTCTATGTACTGTGAATGTATTATCCCCACCTTAGAGGAAGAAAAGCTCTAAAAATAACATGGCAAGGTTGACAGATGTGTAAACTTTAAAGCAGTTCACTTATAATAGCTTTATAATAAGACCATTAAAACGTCACTGGAATATCAAAATACTCATGGAAGGTTGGGAAATTATACAACTTCCTGGCAGCCAAGGCAAAAACATGAAGCATAATACATTATGAAAGTCTTATTGATACCAACTTGTCATAAAAAACAGTATTCTAATACCATATTGGGAAATAAATTTACCAGGAGTCACTGAATCCCTGACTTTAAAAGCATTATATTCTTAAATCTTTTTTTTTTTTTTTTTTTTTTTAAGTTGGAGTCTTTTACTACGTTGCCCAGGCTGGAGTGCAGTGGCACACTCATGACCACCCCAGGGTCAACCTGCTGGGCTCAGGCAATCCTTCTGCCTCAGCCTTCCTTAAATCTTTTTTCAATGGAGACTATAAGATCTCTCATTTATTCAAATATTCATCACTTGTGTGCTGTGAGGACACTAAGATTTCCAGGATATGTCCTTATTCTCAAGAAATTTAGAATCTTTGATGAAGGACAAGAGATAAAGCTCTCGGCATTATTTAGTTAATTTCTTAATAGCACTTACCACAATGGATAGTTACTATGTTTATTTTTTTAAACATCATTTATTACACACTTAGTACCAAGAGCTATGCTTGGCACTCTGGTATAAAGATAGAGAAATAGATCAATGAAACAGAATAGATACTAACTCATTAAACCCTTGTAACAATCCTGTAAGGTAGAAATTATCTTCCCAGTCTTGCAGTGAGGACACTGGCGCACAGAGAGATGTATTTATTCAGAGTCACACAGCTAATTGGGATCCATCAGTCTGGCTCCAGGACCGACCTGCACTCTTTAACTGCCACATAACACCATTTCTCTTTCTTTTTCTCCTTTATTGTCTGTCTCCCCAAGTTGGGGTATAAGCTTCATGAGAACAAGGACTGAGTCTGTATTCTTCTCCTGGCTACCTTCCCCTTGTAGCACGATGCCTGGCATCAATATTTAGTGGACTCAATAACAAGTAAATAATAAATGCCAATAAAATATACATCCTTTGAAATCATGCTTAGGGCTAAGAAGACAAAAATGAATAATACAAACCTCAAAACAGCCTCAGTTAGGCAGTGTTTCTCCAGTCCCAGGCCTCTTAAAAATGGTGCTGGTCCTGCCAAGAAGATACTTGATATGGCCTGACTGGAGAAACAAAGAATAATGAAATTATGTCTTGGCGCCTCTGCTCATGGATTTTTCAAGTCACAGTGAATCCCTCTCAGACTCTAATGAAAGCCCTTCATTGCAGAGCATTTTCTCCTGCTTGCCCCACTGCATAGCCAACACCTGTACTAAATGACCAGGTGAGTCAGCTGGAGAAGCAAGCACAGGAAGGTGCCATTTATCAGACAGGAGCTCCTGGGGCATTCTCCTGAGAAGCTGGTAAAGGAACATATGCTGGAGACATTATTACCTCTGAAACAGGCGAAAGTATAGGGAAGGATGTGATCCTCATCAGTGTTGTCTGTTACCTGGCTTTGATTTGAACCACTGATCTCGTCAGGGTGCCTGGTGACATGGTCTTCAGCACTGAATGCATGTGAAGGCTTTATGGATGAAGAATGTTAGGCCATCCTTCCTTCTCCATGACTCCCTTTAACTTTTTGCCTTACTTTCATTTCCTTTGCACTTGTTATTGGGCCAATTTGTTCCCCGTTCTTGAACTCTGTTCTGTCATCCAATCAATGAATACGTTTTATTGCTAGAAGATCTCTTCAGCCACCTTGCTTTTACATGTACTGCTCTTTGCAATCCTCTGCAGGCCCATGTCTTTATTCATTTTGGCAGCATTCTTTGCCCTTCAAACTCTTTCATAATTGAATGAGGATGTAGGTAGCCTGGATGAGTTTGTAGGAAAGGTTGAAATTAATATTAGCTAAAAGGAAAATGGCAGATCTATGCACAGATCAACCAAATCCATTCAGCTAGGCCAACCGAAATAGATGAGATGTCTTTTCAGATGTTAAGGCTTGGTCACTGTGACACTGATCTATACAGACCTCATAAGCAAGATGTGAAGGAACTTAACTGGTGACTCAGCACTTCCCTGCAGTCTTAGCTGTAATAGCAGGACTTGATGCTGCTCTGACTGAGGCTCAGGTGATTACATCGGAACTTGAATGCCTAAGTCCTTCTCAAGTCTGAAAATTCAGTCTGGCATAGATACAGAAGTAGGGCTTAGGACCTGAAATGATAGAATCCCATTTTAGTCCTTAAATCCATAGGTTTAGTAACAACATAGAATTTTTAAGCAATGTGGTCATTCTTTTTAAATTCTCTTTCAGGTTTTTCATATGAAAAAGATCCCCGGTTATACTTCGACGACACTTGTGTTGTGCCTGAGAGACTGGAAGGTAAGTAGCCCCATTCAAAGTTTGTTGCTAAGCTAGAGGATTGGGGATGTCAGAACACCTCCGCCAGTCTAAGTTAAATGATGAAATCTGTGTTAACAACTCGTTTTGCCCAAGTCAACTGAGAAACTTAGGACTAAAGTGTCGCATATACATCTTTGTCCCAAATAGGCAAAGTCAAACAGGAGCCCACCATGTATCGGGAGGGGCCACCTTACCAGAGGCGAGGTTCCCTTCAGCTGTGGCAGTTCCTGGTCACCCTCCTTGATGACCCAGCCAATGCCCACTTCATTGCCTGGACGGGCCGAGGCATGGAGTTCAAGCTGATAGAACCTGAGGAGGTAAGCACTGGATGCTTGACACAGATGATGTTTCATTTGTTGATGATGGTGATGATGATGTTTGTTGTTTACATTTCCATTGAGACTTTTTATTGGGTTAAGTTCGTTCTTCCTTCTCATTCATATTCTGGCCTGGCCAGTAGGCTTGGCAGTATCCTCCCTATTAATAGAACAGTTTACAATACACGGACAGGTAGAGTTCTCCATTGCAGAATACATAAAAAGTAGTTGCAACATTTCTGCAAACTCTGGGGAGGGAGCCATGAAGATACTCAAATAGAATATGCTTTTCCTCTTGGAAAGTCTTTTTCAAGTGTTTTTTCAATGATACAGTCTTGTTTTGGTCTCAGTCGTTGTCATCATATTCTGTATCTGAGGCTTAATTAACATTTTTATGACATTTTGGTAATGTATTACAGAATGCAGCTACCCCACTGTGTATTTCAAATGGCTCAAACCTGAAGAAATAAAATTATCAGAGATGGATCTACCTTATAAGCTTAGAGTTTTAAAAAATGTGTTATGTGGCATCACAATAATGTAGTTGAGAGATGATACAAACCTCCATTGTTTTGTTAAAAGGAAAAAAAAAAAAAGTTACTGGTCTTTTTTGCCCAGAACTATCAACTGAAAGACCTTGAGATAGAACCGGTACTATTTATTCAATGGAGAAAACACACCATAGAACCCTTTTCTCAGTATCACATAACAAAATTAATTAAATCAGGTTCTCAGTTTAGTATATTCTAAAACGGCTGATTTTTAATTTCTATCTGATTTAGAATCTAGAGAAATTATAAATAGGAAAGAAATAACTGCCCAAAAAAACTGACATATGCTTCTTTTGGTAGCATGTATTTAGACATAAAAATTAAACCAGCAGAGCAAAAGGTATCTTTGGGTTGGGTATAATTAAAATGGGAACAACACTCTTGGAAAGCATTTGAGCAAGATGCAATTTTAGATGTTCGATTAACTCTAGGGATCGCTTTATCACACCAAGGAGATCAGTTGGCATGAGGGTTAACAGCAGGAGGTAACAACTTAGCACTAGGTTTGGAAGGAAATCGTCTCAAGGTTAAAATGGGAAAAGGAGGAAAATGTATAGATTGGACACTTATGAAGACTCCTGATTGGTAGGAGAATAAAACAGTCTTCATTGAAGAAAGTTGTAAAAGACGACATGGCCAGGCGCAGTAGCTCAAGCCTGTAATCCCAGCACTTTTGGGGGCTGAGGTGAGAGGATTGCCTGAGCCCGCGGGTTCGTGACCAGCCTGGGCAACATGGTGAGACCTCATCTCTACAATAAATCAAAAAATTAGCCAGGCATGGTAGCATGCACCTGTAGTTCCGGCTACTTGGAAGGCTGAGGCAGAAGGATCGCCGGAGGTCGATGCCATGAGCGTGCCACTGCACTCTAGTGACGGAGTGAGACTCCAACTCAAAAAAAAAAAAAGACAACATGCATATGTGTTCCCTGTCTTGTATTCATTCATGAGAACAGAAATGTGTCAACATCTAGACTGTAAACAGCTTCTACCTTCAAAGCCAGAATTTGGTTTCGCTATGTTTTTCTGTTTCCTTTTGGCTATGTAGAAAGGGAGTCATCTTTTAGGCTTCCCACCCCTCCAGAGAGTCATCCTCCCAACATAAGCCCATTCTTCTCCTTGCTGCTTTCCTAATAACATGGCCTGGCTTATGTGAAGTTTGAGAAAGGCATGTCACCTAGACTCACTGAGGCTTTTTGAAAGTAGGTCTGTCATGTGGGCAGCTCTTATTGATTTATCTCATTTCACAAACAGGAGCTTTTATTACTTTATTGCCACTGCCTCGGGCCTAAGCACAGGCTGTCCAGCTGCAGGTAAACCTGGTTATGACCCTTTGTAAAGCTGTTATTGAATCTTCTGCACTCCTGCCAGTGGTAAAGAAAATGATGAACAGATGGCAAAGGGCCCCTGCTTTCTTACTTAATAAAGAAACTAATATTCATCCAGAATGCTCCTAAATGCCAAGCAACCAAGTCACGTGAGAGGCCTGTGGGTGGCCTTGAGCCTCCCTCAGTTGACTGGGCAGCTCCGTTTTTTCAGGAAGTGTTTCTTTCCACCCCACCTTGATGTTCCTAAGCGTTCTGTAAGCTCCAAATGTTCCCTTTTCTTCGCCCAGGACTGACTGGGTGCCTTGTGTGTACAGTAGCCTTGGGACAGGCGACACTGGTTCAGCCTTTCCCTCTCTACTCCTTGTCTAACTATGAGAGCCCTGTTCTTGTTCATGTGAGAAAGATACCAACTCCTGGAAAAAGCTGTAAGGAGTCGTCATGGGGGGAGCTTGAAGGGTGAAGCGGAGGAGGAAGCTGTTGGGGACGTAATTGTAGGCAGCTGTGTGGCTGAGTAGTGCACTCTGGGTAATTATCCATAATATCCATTACACTGTGCATGGAAATTGTGGTTTTAGAACTGCGTTTTGGCAGGCCCCCTAATCAAATGTCTTTTGATAGTCATCCAGCTTAGCACCCTCTCAATTATGACTGACTCGGCTTTAATCTGGAGCCATTTTAACTGTGAATCTGCATTAATGAATATTTTGGGGGGTAGGGTTGTTTGTTGAACATGTGGCAGATAACCGATGCCGGGAGGTTTGAAGGGATGGGCTGCTAGAAAGAGCCACTCCCTTGCGTTGTTAAAAACACAGCACTCCCTGTGCTGTGGCTGCTCTCTCTTTAAAGGGGAGGAGGGTTAGGTAGATTTGTTAACTCCTTCGGCCTCAATCTTCAAGATGTGTGCTACCAAAGTAACTAATGGGAGAGATAAAAGGAAGAAAGAACTGATGTCAAGCTGTTGCCTGCTTCCCCCACCCTAGGAGAGGGACAGCCCTAATTCCCAGCTGCTCTGGAGCTGAGCTGCATCATGTGTTACTGTAGAAGGAGCAGCCGTGGTGAGGGCTACGGAATCACAGGGCTCTGGCCCGAGAGGATGAGTCAGTAACTATGGCTACCAGAGCTGCTTTGAAATCTGTGCATTATACCAAACCTCTCTTCAGTCAGTGATTGCACATGCAATTTACAACAGAGAGGTCGCTGCTAAAGTTGAAGAATAGTCGGGGATTTTTTTCCACCACTGAACATAGTAAAATGATGAGGCCAGGCTTCTTTTAAATTTCTCTGTGTCACTTGTGGCAGAAAGCAGTGAAAGATTATTTTCCTGCTGATCACAGTGGCTCGAGCCTGTAATTCTAGCTACTTGGGAGGTTGAAGTGGAAGGATCACTTGAGGCCAGGAGTTTGAGACCAACCTGAGCAACATAGTGAGACTCTATCTCTTTAAAAATTAAAAAAAGAAAAAAATATCAGCCGGGCACGATGGACCAGTTACTTGGGAGGCTGAGGCTGGAGGATGGCTTGAGCCCACAGTTAAAGGCTGTAGTGAGTCTTGGAGTGAGTCCCTGTCTTTCTAAAAAAATAAAAGGTTAGTTTCATAAAGTGTCAGTTCTTTTGAACAGGGTAAAAAGACATATGTTGTTTTAGCAGATTTCCCTTCTTACCACTATTTTCATTGGTTTGAAATGTTTATCTTCTCTAACCAGGATGTAATTTTTGGTTAATTTTGCCCTTTTGGCTGTTTAGAAGATAGAATTGAGTGGGTGCAATTTGGAGAAAAGAGGAAACTTAGGGTACTGTGTGCTGTAGGGACATGAAGTAACCAAATAGAAATTTAACTTTCACAGGGTGTCTTGCAAGGCAGTTGAATCATTGCTGTTAGATTATTCTAATGTAATTAAGTCAGATGCATTCTTATCAGATCATTTTTGGTATTTATTAAAGGTCATTTTAGAATTCCTGAATTTTTGGAGATGTTTCTTTCATTCTGCCCAAGTACTTCAAGGAAATACTTTATATGAAATGCTATTTCTCCCTACTTCCTACTCCATGTTTAACATTTCCGTTGGTTTTTTTTGTTGTTGTTGTTTTGAGTTGGAGTCTCACTCTGTCGCCCAGGCTGGAGTGCAGTCGCACACTCACAGCCACCCCAGCATTGACATGCTGGGCTCAGGCAGTCCTTCCGCCTCAGCCTTCCAAGTAGCCAGGAACTACAGGCGTGTGCTACCGCGCCCAGCTAATTTTTCGATTTATTGTAGAGATGAGGTCTCACCAAGTTGCCCAGGCTGTTCTTGAGCCCGTGGGCTCAGGCAATCCTCACCTCAGCTTCCCAAAGTGCTGGGATTTCAGGCTTGAGCCACCACGCCCGGCCAACATTTCCTTTTTAAAAGATCAAAGGAATGAAGTTTGTTTTTCTAAAGTGTTTCAAAAACTGACCTAAACTGTTCAAAACATGACCCTTGGTTTGCATACATTTAAAGACTTCTGAGAAAATTCATATTTCCAGGATTATTCTTCTCCTACCTTGACAGTCATTCTCATAAGGAAGACTTTGAACGTTGAGATACTTGAGAACAGAAATTGCTTGGCTGCCCTGATCATTGGGTAAACTCTACTAGGAAGTTTTTCTGCCATAAGACTTCTTTGCCCAAAGCTCCAATTACATTGCCCCATCACTGCACCTCTGGTGGCCTGGGTTGAATATAATGCACTTCAGAACTGTCTGGAAAGCCCTGTTAATTTTTCATTAAGTGGATAATGGTGCTACATGCTTTAATGTCCATTCTGCAAGTCTGCAGGGAGCATGGGATTGGATGGCAACAGGCTGAAATGATATGATTCCCCCTTCATCCATGAGGTACAATAAGTAAACATGTCCCAGCCCCTCTCCAATCTTATTAGAATTGAACTTTTGCTCTGCTGGCCCATTAGCAACTCACTAGTGTGTTTCTAATGTTTCAGGAATGACCATTCTAATTATTCCTTATTGACTGCTACAGAAACCATAGCACTTAATGGCAACATGTTAATGGTCTATGGGTATTGGTCAATAATTCATACGTGGAGAACAGTAGAGAGCCTGCATCCTCTGGGACATTAGCCAAGCCCTCTGTAATCTTAAAGTGCTAGGATTCTTCCACCTCTAGGTCTCACCTCCTAGCCGTTGTGACTGAATCATCACCTTTGTTGAATGTTTGGTCTTGAGGGAATTAAATGCATTTCCTTCCAGGTCAGGGAAGTGGATCATTGACCAAAGCAGCCAGGTTACAGAACTGGCTCTCCTGGGATTGAGAGAGAACCACGGGGCCCAGGGAGTGTGTTTCCATTGCTCTTTGCTATCTTGTCTCTTCAGGTTGCTCGACGTTGGGGCATCCAGAAGAACCGGCCAGCCATGAACTATGACAAGCTGAGCCGTTCTCTACGCTATTACTATGAAAAGGGCATCATGCAGAAGGTGAGCCATTGTAAAGACACGTAGCCCACTCTGACTACTTCCAGAGAAAATGTGCAGGGCTTCTATAATAAGACTGTTCATAATAGCTAGGAGAAAGTTAGCCTCATAAGTGATTCTATGATAAGAAAGAATCTTAAAATAAACTTGAGATGAGAATTAAATGAGCTATAAAGAGGACCTTTAATGCTCTTGGGTGTGTAGAAATAAGTTGCATATAGAACACACAAAAGAAAAATAGGTCCCTCTGCTTTACTAAAACTACCTCCGAGTACGAAAATTTCCATATACTTAGGCCAACTATTGTATCCATAAGGAAGCACATGAAGGAATTAACTGGATGGTTTATACTCCCACAAGTCTTTCGTTGAAGTCTTTAGTTGTTAAAACACTAGACCTCCAAATCTGTCGATTTGATATGCCCCAAAAGTGTCAAAAGGAATAAGAACATCTGATTTTTCTTTCAGACCTGTATATACTAGAACTCAAATTAAAAGCTCAATGTTTGTAAAGTGACAGCAAAGTCACTGGTGGCAGGTTGCTCTTTGCAGAATAGAGGATGAAGCTTGTTTTAAGGAAGCCAGTACAAAATCCTTATTGGGATAGGTAATGAGGGGCCACAATCTTAACATCTCATGAATAAGTAGAAGATGGGAATGGCAGATCTTTTTGTTGGTCCAAATTTTATGCTGTACTATTCCCCAGATCCTAGCATTTACATGTTTAGTCTACATGGTAGTAGCCAACAAGATAAACTTGGCAGAATCATATGGACATAGCTGCTGAAAACTTGTCTGCAAGGAAGCCACATTCATCTTTCTCCCAGGCAGGTGGTCATGTGGCCCCGTGTTCCCCTCAGTGCTTTAAAAAAATACTCACTTTTTTGATCTTCTGGATAAAATCTAGATTTTTTAGTGCTTCATATAGGCTCTAAGGCTGTTCCCAGTCTGGCTACCATGTAATTCACGTTTCCTTGTTCATATATGGCTGCTTTCACTAGCCATAGCCACCTTTTCTTTTAAATGATGTAATCTCTGTTTACAAAGAATATATACCACCTGCATGTAAGTTATGACGTGTACTATAAAATGGAAAACACCTGTTAAACTACCACCCTACTTAAGAACTAGAGCATTCCTAATGCCTTCAATACATGGTCAGCCCTTATTTGTTTTCTGTCTCAATAATCACCTTTTCACTTCAGATTGGGTTAGGTGGTTCCCTTTTCTGCTTCTAGTTGCTTATCTCTACCTGTTCTTTTCTGTACCATGAATAACTCCTTTACTTGTTAATATCCCCCATTGGAATAGGAGCTCCTTTGGGGCAGGAGTTGAGGTTTGACTTTAGCGCTTGGCAGAGTTAAATGCTCTAGGATGAGTGGTCTCCCTACTCCACCTTCCCTTTTCTTAAAGTATATAATTCAGTGGTTTTTAGTATATTCACAGAAGTGTACAACCGTCACCATAATCACTTTTAGAACCTCTTATCACACCCCCCAAAAAGAAACCCATGCCCATAAGCAGTCACTCCTCACTTTCCCTGATCTTTCTCATTCCCCTTTTAATGTCATCAGGTTGAATCCCAAGTTCAGGCGGGAAAGCCATTATTCCTTTGCCATTTCCAACCCTAGATCCAACATGGGGAAATGCAACCAAGGCATAGTAACTTGAACAAATGGAAATGAGTTGTCCCTATGACCAGCTCCTAGGTTTTCTGAGGAACTTTATTTCTGAGAAAAAACAGGCAAAGAGTACAGGAAGGGCCAGGAATGAGGTTTAGGTGAGATCCTAATACTGTACTTCCATTTGTTAGATGTATACTTTGAAGAAAGTCACTTAATCTCCCAAAGCCTCTATTTCTAATAAAATATAGATAATAATCCTTGTTCCAGTCTCACAGGGTCATATATTTGAAAGTGTTACAGAAATAATAACATGCTATCCAATGTAAGGGATTATTATTTTATTTATTATATGACCCACAGTAAACGAGAACTAATTAAAAAATGAATGATAGCCTGTCAGTGTGTGAAGAGATTTAGAAAAGCTGTAGTAGCCGGGCTCGGTGGCTCAGCCTGTAATCCCGCACCTTGGGAGGCTGAGGTGTGTGGATTGCCTGAGCCCGCGGGTTCAAGACCCGCCTGGGCAACTTGGTGAGACCTCATCTCTACAATAAATCAAAAAATTAGCCGGGCATGGTAGCGCGTGCCTGTAGTTCCAGCTACT
>CAUYQG010059718.1:0-18177 GCA_963574415.1 Tarsius wallacei | reverse complement strand
CACACACACACACACACACTCAAGAGGTCCGGCCTCACCCCAGAAAAGATGTCATTGTCAAACTGTTAAGCACCTCATAATGGTGCTGATCCAGGTTCAATGGGCTGGGACATGAGTCTGGGAGGAGGGAGAGGATGCAGTGAGGGCTCTTGCCCTGGGGCCCGGGGGGTCCTGGGGGGGAAAGTTAGGAAGAGCCTTGGGAAAGGGCTTCCCCAGGACATTTGGGGCTACAGTGGGGATTCTCCATTGAACCCTTGCAGCCACCTTGGAGATGCTCAGGTTGAGAAAGGCCCTCTCGACCTGGGGGTAGGGGCAGAGGGCAGAGCAGGGATCTGGGGGCTCAGGGATGGGGGCCACAGCCTGCAGAGCCCACTCTCTGAGCCGGGAATCAGGAGCCCCGAGTCCCATCCAACACTCTAGGGGGCAGGTAGGCTCGGCTGCCAGCCAGGCCAAGACAGCCATTTGCCAGAATGTTCCCTAAGATCTGAGGAGGCTCCCTAAGGGGGCGGGGGGGAGGAGATCCCAGCCTGGCCAGCTACCCTGTGGCCCACTGTGGCACATCAAGGAGGCTGAGCAGGCAGGAGTCCTTCAGCCCCGGGCACAGTAGTCAGGGTCATCCACCGCCTGAGGGACAGCTGGGAAAGGGGTGGGCACAGTGTGATTAAGCGACTCCAGTGGCCACGGGCCTACCCAGCCACGGGGCGATGACTGGCCAGGCTGGGCGCAGGGAACGGGGATGATGTCTCACAGGCTCAGGGTGTTGCGGAAAAGCTGAGCGGCTGTCCGCAGACGAGGCCTTTAACTTGGGGGAAGATGTTGGCTCAGCCACTAATCCTCTCTTGGCCTCAGTTTCCCCCAGTAAAGGGCCTGGCCGTTGATTGCTTCCACTGACTTGCGCCAGGCTCGGGCTCCTGGTGGGCAGGACCCTCAGGGGCTCCCTCTAGTGGGGAGAAGAGGGATCTGCAGGTCACACCAGGCTCGTCTAGCCATGTAAGGTCCTCCCTCCAGTTTCGCCTCAGGCCTTTCCTCTTGCTGCCCCTGCCACCCACCCCACTTCCCTCCCCATCTGGAGGGTGTCCTTAACATAGCTGCGTGGCCCTTGCCCACCCGGCCCTCTGCCCCAGGGCCAGCAGACGTCAGGAGTCTCGGAGGGCAGAGGCACTTCGCAGAGGCACTCGGCGAGGCCGACCGCTGCTGGCACCGGGCAGAAGGGCTGCCTTTATGTGTCTCCCACAGCCCGGGGGCAGGAGCCTGCGCCTGCAAGAGAGCTGCATGGCCACGGGCGTGGCTTCACTTCCCTGGGCCTTGACTCCTTCACTTGTTGGAAGTGGGAGAATGACACCTGCCTTGAAGGCCCGCCGCAAGGATGAAGTGAGAAGGTGGCACATGGCTTTGCTGGGACACGCACCTGTTTCTTTTCTTCCAAAAGTGGCCCACAGGCCGTTCTGAAGTTGAGCAAGGTGGTCCAGACATACAGGCCTGGGGTCTCTTGAGAACACTGGGCTTTGCGTGTGGTCTGGATTCACTTCTCCACTAGGCCCCCGTTCGCTGTGTGACCCCTGGCAGGGCACCGGATCTCTCTGTGCTTCCGTTTCCTTATCCTGCCTCACCAGGTGTACTCACAGATGTGAAGGTTGTGGAGAGATAGCCCTGGAACTGAGATATAGTTGTGTAAGAGTCCCTTCTCAGCGTGATTACAGACTTGGGGGGGGGGTGTTGATGTGAGACTCTGCTGTGGATATGACACTGCCAGTCACAGGATGGAGAAGTGCCCAGGGTCCCCCTCCTGCTTTTCAGGAGGACTCCTGAGGGCTGGGAGGGACTGGCCTGCCTACATTTTCCTCTGGGGTTGGGTGGTCATCCCTAAGCCCAGACACTCTGGCCTGTGCTGCCTACAGGGGTGGGAGCCATCTGCTCCCCCTAACCCAGGGAGCTCAGAGATCCCTGTCTTGTGGGAGCCCTCCATGGCTCCCTGCTATCGGCCCGACAGTGTGTATGTGCCTCACATGGCCGCACTTTAGGCGAACTTCTTCTATTTTTTTTTTTTGAGTCAGAGTCTCACTCTGCCACCAGGCTGGAGTGCAGTGGCACACTCCTGGCTACCGCAGCCTCCCACTCCTGGCCACCGCAGCCTCGAACTCCTGGGCTCCGGCGATCCTTCCTCCTCAGCCTTCCAAGTAGCTGGAATTACAGGCAATTCCGGCTAATTTTTATTTATTGTAGAGACAAGGTCCCGCCAAGTTGCCCGGGTGAGTCTCGAATCTGCGGGCTCAGGCAATCCACTCACCTCAGCCTCCCAAAGTGCTGGGATTACAGCTGAGTCACTGAGCCTGGCCTAGGCCAACTTCTAAGAAAAGACTCCAAAAAGGCCTGGAAGGGAAGTGTGAGAACGCTCCCACACCTGTGAAAGGGTCCTTATTTGACCATGGGCTTCCCAATCTGATTCCGTTATCTTGTTCCCTGGGGAAGAGGCTGAGTCAGCGCTGACGTGAGAGGCCGTGGAAGGAGTAGCTAGGGGTTTGGGATGGGGTTGCCTGAGTGGGAGCCCTTGGAATAACCCTCTGGAAAAAGGGGCTGCAGAGTGTGGAGGCTGGAGTGATGGGAGGAGGAGGTGAGTGGTGATCCACCAACAGGGTCACCAGGTCCCAGGCATTTGGGCAGTCCTGAGTACCTTTACTTCCACCCTGGGGCAACCCTGTGAAGTCAAAGTAATGAGCTCAGGGTGGGGACCTGCCTGCTCTGTGAGTTGGTTGCCTCTGGACCTATACAAGTAGGGCATGCAGTAGGTGCTCAATAAATGTGGATGAAGAGAAGGACGTCAGGTCTGACTGACTCAAAGTCATCAAACCTTTTCTCACTTGAGCCCGATAAATGTGAAGAGATGGCTTGTGGCCCACTAGACCTCAGAGAAGGGTGAGGTGAGCCCTCCAGTGCCCTCCCAGCACCCCCGCCCCCAGCGGTCCCAGCACCCTTCTGGTGAGCCATGTTATGCCCATTGTGGCCACAAGAGGCCGCCCCCCACCGCCAGCTGCAGTGAGACTCTGCGAGGTAGAGGAAGGAGCTCTTGGAGGAATCGCAGGGTGTGGGACTCGGCAGGGCTGGAGGCCTGCACCTTCCGAGGTTGGGGCTGCAGGGAGCCCAGAGGGTCAGCTGAAAGGGAGCCCCGGGGGCACAGAGGAGAGGGGAGCCCAGAGACGGGGTGAATGACTCTGGGACACACAGCTAGCCCACGGTCGGGCTGAGAGGGTTCCCTCACCTAGGTCCTCACCTTCTGGGCTTGAAGAGGGCCGACGCATGTTGGCTCAGGCACCCACATCCCAAACCATGGTTATCCTCGGTTGGTTCCCTTAAACTTCTGGACTGCCAGGTGGAGATGAGGTCAGAGAGGACGGGGCTGGGAACAGGCAGGATGGGGTGGGGGTGGACCTGGCCGTACTTGGGGCCACAGTCTCTCCCCCAGTAGGGGGGCCCAGCAGGTCACACTGGGTACAGCTTATCTCTGTTGCTGTGGAAGTGGAGCCAGGTGGGCAGGTGTCGGGGTCTGGCCTGCTGACTCTGCCATCTTGGCTTGGACCACCTGGATCTTGGGACCCTGGACCTGAAGGTCAGGGCTGGCCCCGGACGTCCAGCTGGGCCTTGCTGAGGCGGAGGGACCAGGCCAGGCTGGGCCTTGCAGGCCAGGTTGAAGGCTTGTGTTTTGTCCAGGCAGCAGGAGGACGTCCAGGCTGGGGGTTGCGATCAGCAAAAAGGTCCCCCTGGTTACTGCTGGGTGGTGGTGGGGAGGTGTTGGGAGGCCCTGCTCTCTGTGCCTACAGAACTGAGGCTCAGCTTCAGCCTTGACTAGCAGATTAGTTTACTGGCCCTCAGGGCTAGGAGAAGGACTTGTGTCCTAAAACCCGGCCCTGTGGCTTCCCTGTCCTGCAGGAGCCCTCCAGGGCTCCCCCCTGCCGGCCCAACAGCCTGTGTGTGCCCCACTCAGTCGTCTTCAGCTCTGCCTGCTCCCCAACTATAGCCCCACTTGTGCTGCAATGCCCTGACCCCTCCTCACCTCCCTGGGGCCTCCTGAAATCCCTTCCAGGCCCAGCTCTAATGCCCCCTCCTCTGAGCAGCCCTCCGGGTAGTCCCGGGCATCGAGGCCTTTTCCAGGCTCCCTGGAGCTCCAGCCCAAGTTAGCTCAATGCTTACCACATTGGCTGGGTTTGCGGTCAAGGCCGCGGCGGGCAGGGAGCTGCTGCTGATGGCAGGACTGACCATATCCAGCATTCCGAGGCCCAGCAGCACATGCAGCATTCAGCGACAGGGATAGAGGCAGTGGGGAAAGAAGGGACGGGACAGAGGGGCCCAGAGGGGATAGAAAAGCTGGCCGAGGCTCCATCCTGGACTCCCTGAGTGTCAGAGCTGTGCAGGCCTCACAGGACCTCTTTGCTTCTCTCTCAAACCACCAGGAGGTGAGAGGGGCTTGACTCCAGCCCGGGTACACCCTCTTGGGGTCTGGCCTGCTGGATCCTTACCAAGGGGGAGTCAGGGCTGGGCGCCAGAGTACTCAGGGACAGAGTGCTTGCCTGCCCTGGGCAGACCTCCAACGTTGCTGGTCCATCGCCAGCATGGAGCTGCCCTCTCTACTCCAGGGGACTTGAGCTGGTGTGGGCAAAACAGCTCAAGGACCACCCAGCCCAAGCCCTGAGGCCCTCCTTCCACACTGGTGTTTCCAGCATCTGGGGGGCACCACACACTGCAGCACTCCTTTCTCCATCCTGATACAGGCTCCCGACCCCCAGCCTGCCCCCAGGAGGCAGCCGGACCTGCCATGTGAACGCTGTCACCTCCTCAAACACCACCCGCTTCCATTCCTTAACTCAGCCAATGAGGCCATGGAGGTCCAGCCCTTGCTACCCTCTGTAGCCACCTCTAGCTTGGCCCTGCACTCTGGTCACACCAATGGCCTTGCTTTCTGAAAATGTTGCACTCCTTTATTTCAGCATTCGTGCACACATGCCTCACTCTGCCTCAACCCCGTCCTCTTGTGCTGAACTCTGGGTCCTTCCTAAATATCCAAGTCAAATGTCCCTCCTCTGGTCTCTGCCCCCCTTTTGGGTACTCTCACATCCCCCATGATGGCACTTTACACACAGAAATGTCAGCCTGACTGCTAGGTTCTCAAGGGAGGCAACCACCAAACACTGTCCTATATTTCTGTTCCCAGGAGAAGCTAGCACAAAGAATGGGCTAAAAGGTTTGATGAATGAATGGATGACAAGGGCATTCACTTGAGCATTTATTGAGCACCAGTTGTGTACACAAGCCCAAGTTAAGCCCTGTAGTGGATTATATGAGGGAGGACCCAAAAAAGTCCGGTATTTATTTATAAAAAACTGTGTATTTATTCTTACATTTTAAAACTTCAGTCACCTTCAAAGGTGTTTGATGCAATACACCTATCAAGACGCTTTTCCCATTGCTCAAAACAGTTTTTGAACTTGTCAATTTTGATGCCTTTTAGAGTGCTTCTGCCGTTTTTTGTTTCATCTCTTCTATGACGGCTAAATATTTCCCTTAAGGACTTTCTTCATCCAGGGAAACAGAAAAAAGTTGCTAGAGGTGAGATCAAGTGAATAGGGAGGTTGGGGCCCAGGGGTTATGCCATCTTCGGTCAAAAACTGCTGAACACTCAGCCCGGTATGGGCAGGTGTGCTCATAAATCACCCATCACGAAATGGGCAAACACGTTGAAAGAACCTCCCCCTGCCCCCAACAATCCACTGAAGCTGAACGCAGCCTCTCACAACAATGCTAGCTGGTACATGATGCCAATGGGTTCCTAGGACGCTTACCTAGCAGGGGAAGTCTGAACTACAAGGAGACTGCCCTCCAAAAAATAATTCTGTTTTTGGGGGCCCCCCTCGTTATAACGCAAGCCCCTCGGCTCCAATAAGCTCTCCAGACTTCAAGAGTGTTCACAGCAGGGCGGCTCTGCCCTGACCCCAGGGTGATCAGGGAAGGCTCTGAGAAGCTCTGTAGAGGGCTCCTCCTGGGAACACACTCCTGAACACCTGCCTGGCTCCCCTGCGGCTCTGCCGGCTTCCTCTAGGAGGCCCCATTAGAGTCTGCGTCCCCCAGACCATGACGGCTGTCTGTTTGCCCTGCACAGGGCCCCACACCTCACCAGAGCTGAGTATTTGCTGAGTGGTGGATGGGAAGACCACCAGGACCGCAGGCTGGTCCCCATCTGCGGCGAGACTGAGAGCTGCGTCAGGGCCGCCTGAGGCCTTGGGGCTGAATTGGTGTCTCACTCCTTCCACCAAGAGCGTTATGACCCATGACTGCTCTGCAGTCGCCCCTGCACACCCCTGATCCTCCCAATGGCTCAGGAGACAAAGGGATTTCCTCAAGGCCATGTGGCCAGTACAGGTGCAGGTGGCATTAAGACTCATGTCTGACTGCAAATGCCACGCTCTCTCTCTGTTGGGCCCCCCCAAGCCCTCCCACACGATGATCTGCTCATGCTGGAGTTTCATCTTGTCTTAGGAACCAGGTCACAAGGGAGTGACTCTGTGACCTGAGGTCTTTTGTGATGGGCCTTGGAAGCTCGGCAGAGGACATCAGAAGAAGGCGAAGGACAAGGTCCAGCCCCTGACCCAGGCATCGCGATGTGCCTCCTGGAGAAGTCTTCATCCACGGATCTGTTCATCCATCCACCAGCTGTCCATCGCCAGCATGGTGCTGCCCTCTCTACTCCAGGGGGCTTGAGCTGGTGCAGATCACCCAGTCCAAGGACCACCCAGCCCACGCCCTACACAGGGCCCTGCACCTCACCATCCATCCACTCATCTATCCATTCATCCATTCATCAATCCACCCATCTGCCATTCATCCACCCATCTGTCTATCCACTCATCTGTCCATTCATCTGTTCATCCACCCATCCATTCTTCCATCCACTCACTTGCTAGTCATGAGGCAGTTTCAATATCGAGCTAGGCTTAAGCATCAGGGATGCAAGAGAGATCGGACACAATCCCAGCCATTGAGTTAATAAAGTGAGGCAGAGAAGACACATGACAAAAGACATGGCACAGGGGACACCAAGTGATTGTGTGTCAGGGGTGCAGTCCTGGAGGAGCTGGTATCACTCGTGCTGTCCCTGAGCTGCTGGTGTATAGTGGAGACCTGACACCAGCTCCTACTTCTGGCACTTCATAAGTTCCCTATGACACCAGTTCCCCACTGTTAGGGAAGGAGGATCCTCATGGAATCTACTGGGCTCTCTTCACTGCTGTTTAGAGGTTGGCAGAACAAACAGTGTAGACAACTGCTTGGTCAACCGCCAAGTCCTCACACGCACTTGCTGTCGGGATTGTCTGCCTGGCCCCAGCTATCTGGGGACCTTGGTCACTGGACGGGCATGTGTGCATGTGTGGTCACCCTGCCTCTCTTGCTTTGGCTCTGCAGGGCCCAGGTGCCTACAAGGGCTTAGAGCTGAGAACCTGCCGTGGGCAGCCCAACCTCCCAGGCTCCCAAGCCTCGTGCCTGGAGTAGAGGCCTGAGGAGGGGATGGCTTCCCAGATGGGCCCTGACACAAATCCTTGATCAGTCCTTCCGGCTTTAAAGCATGTTCACATTCAGGGCCACTGTCTCCCTGGGGCCCTACAGAAACTTCAGGAAAGAGGCAGGGCAGGAGCTGCAAAGAAAACTGAGACCTGAGAAGCAAAGTGGCTTGTCCAGCTGGTGTGCAGCCCCTGGAGAGGTTTAAAAGCTGTCACAGGCCTACGGTGTCTGTAAGAGGGGGTACCGAGTGCTCACAGCATGGACGTGCAGATAGAGGAGGTCATCCGTAAGATGCTCAGTACCATGCCTGAAACATTTGGGCACCTAATAGTTTGGGAATATTATTCAATCAATTCACACCTGCCTCCCAGGCATGCTCTCCTTCCACCCCCCTCAGCCTTTCTAAGGATTGAAGGCAGCAGCTGGCAGTGGGAGGTGGTTGCTTTAAATATGGGATGGGGAGAACAAAGGGAAAATAGGACAGGGAGGTGGCTTGTGGCTGGACACAGCCGGACGCTGCCTGCTCCTGCTTAAGGAACCAGCCTCTGTGCTCAGCTGAGTCCCTCCTGCTGGGGCGGGGGTGACACTGGTTTGGGCTGGGCCCCCACAACCCAAGGGGACACTCCCTGCCCGCCTGCAGGGTCTGTCCTCTGGAGAAGCAGGAAGTAGGTTAGGATGCTGGCATCTCCACACCTCCTCGCGGGCCACATGAAGTACTCACCAGGTTTCTCCACGGGCCCCCAGAGCTCCCAAGCCAGCTGCCCCTGGCATTGTGCCCACTTCCTTGGTGGCCACAGGGCCTTGTCACCCAGTCCTCGCTCTTCACTTTCTCTCACTGACAGCCTTGGTACCCCTCGCCTATGCCCCCCCATTCATGGTGAGGTCTGTGGCCTGGCATCTGTGTGATGCCCCGGGAGGACCGATGTTTCGCTCTCTGATCTGGCTGGCGTGCTCACTGCTCCACCAGGCAGAAGGTTAGGCTCTTGGGTCGGGGCCTATGACTCAGCCTCCAGAAATGTCCAGACAAAGCTGCCTGTTTCTCCACAGTGACTCTGGCCGGGTTAGCAGAGGGACCAAGCTGTCAGTGGGCTGAACCGCGCCCTCCACACTGGGCGCTCACACACTTCACACTGCAGAGGGCAGTGGAAGAGGGTTGGCTGCAGGCCTTGGTTGCTGTCTCCACTTAGGAAACACTGGGGCTGGGGGGGAGGGGAGGTCTGGGGGTGGCAGGAGGAAGCGGCCTGAGGCATGTCCAGTCTGTGGGGACCCCAGTTCTCTGTGGGGTGGGAGGTGACAGGAGGCCAGAGAATGCAGCACCTGCGGGAAGAGCAGGGACTATGGAGGGAGGCAGCCCGGGTTCAGGGCCGGCTACAACTGCTTCCTAGCTGAACCCTGGGTTGGATACTCTTCCTCTCAGCCTCAGTTTCTCTGCTGTAAATGGAGACAATGATTCCAACTTGGAGGTCTGCTGATTACATGACATCATGGTCCCGAAAGAGGGAGCCCAGTGCCTGCCAAATGGGGGATAGTCGGCCGAGGGAGGCCTCTGTCCTCCTGAACCCCTTCCTCCTAGGCTCTTCGCTCCTCCCCTCCTCCCCTCTGATCCACACCCACTGCTCCACTTCCCTGAACACCTCCTGGGCTTCCTCGAGCCACTGCTTTGTCCATGCTGCTGCCCCCTCAAACAATGGAGACATCCCCCCCCCTACCTGCCCCCGTCTCATCCCTTCCCCAGAAAATACTAAGGCCAAGTTCAGTGCCACCTCCTGTGGGAAGCCTTCCCCCAATCCCCCAGACAGTGAGAGCCACTTCCTTCTCTGATTCTGACTGCCACCTTCTCTCTTCTGGCAAATGAACGTGTTTGCTTTTCTGTTCCTGGGTCTGGCCCCTCAGTGGACTGTGAGCCAGTGGCTGGCAAGGAAGGTGCTTTCTTTATGTCCCTCTCCCTTTCAGCCCCGCAGCAAGTGCTTGATGAATCACGGGCCACGGGCAGCGAGGGCCTGGAAGGAGGGCCAGGGTGACCACAGCTGGTGCAGGCCTTGAGGAGTGGAGGACAGTAAAGCCACTGAGGCTGAGAGAGGAATCCCCTGGAAACCCCTACCTCTGACATGGTCCCTGGTCACCTGACCTGGCCCTTCGGTGGCTGCAGCACCCTCTGGGAGCAGGAGCAGGAGACTGTTGATGACCCATTTCTGGGAAGGCAAGCGAGGGGGGTCTGCTGGAGTGGCAGAAGTGACAAAGGTGGAAGGGGTACTCACCACCCCTGGCCCCACTATCCTGCGTGCCTGCCTCGGCTGGGCACGGCACAAGCCCAAACTCACTGAGTGTCCTCCCAGTCCTGAGAAAGCTGGCTGTCCACACCCCATCTCAGGGGCTGGGAGAAGGGTGCACAGTGATGATGTGGCACACACCTTTGCGGGGTCACTGTTCCAGATGCAGTCCTAGGACTCCCAGCCTCGTGAGGCCAGTGCTTTTTATCCCCATTCTACAGACAGAGCAACTGAGGCACAGAGAGGGTGGAAGAGCAGGGCTGGACGTGCACCAGATCTGTGGACCTCAGAGCCCACACTCCTCACTGCCACCCCCACCACCTTGGTTGCAGGCTGAGCCAGCCTTACTGTTTGGCACCCACATGCAGCAGAGGAGAGAACAGATGCAAAGCAGGCGGTTAATCAGCCAGAGCTATTCCAGGCCCCAGCGCCCGTCCCCACCTCCCATGCCACCCCCGCCTCTCTCCTTTCACTCCCATCTGTGCGGCTAGCCAGACCCTCCAGCAGCACTGGTGTGCACCAGGCTCTGGCCAGGGCGGGCCTGAGGTCAAGGAGCGGCCCTATCCCCCAAGTCCCAGAGAGCTAGGACTGGCTCTGAAGCCACCGAGCAGATGGTCAGCGGTGGGGCAGGGACTTCTCACTCCCTTCCACCTGCCGTGCAGTGCTCGTCTCAGGATGCACGCCCCGCAGCAGTCTCCCTCCTTGGCCACACCGGGCTTTGAGCAAACTGCATCTGCTTGCAGTTAGGCTCTGCGGATCTGTTGACAGATCTTGTTACAGAAGGGCGGGACTGGGCTGGGCCTCGGCTCCAGGTCTGAGCGTCCTAGGTGGGCCATCTCGGGAGGGCCCCATGGGGGCACATGGGGAAGGCAGGCTGCCCCTGCTCTGCCCATGTCCAGCATGTTAAGGGTCTGAGACTTGGACTCGGGGGCCATCTCCTGAGCTGAAGGAGCTTCGTGACCCTGCCTGTGGCCCTGTCCCTGAGCTGCTTCTCGTGGGCTCCATTTACTCTACTGCCCCTTGGCCTGGAGCAGCCCTCTCCCCTGGTAAAATCCCACTCCTCCTTCATGCGTCTGTGTTCAGGCTTCATTCCACTAGAGACCCCTGTTACTCCCAGGCTGGGCTTGGAGCCCCTCCTCCTCCCTCCCAGAATGCCTTATACTATCTTTGATCCTGTCTTTTTTCATGTCAGTTGAAATGACAGGCCCAGTGTTCCTCTGCAGTCGCCTGCTCGCTCACTGAGGCCAGATCTGTGGCTTCTCCATCTCTGTATCCCCTAATCCTGGGGCCTGGCACCAGTGGCTGCTGAATAAACATTTGTTGAACTGAGCTAAATTCCATGGGTCTGGAATACCTTTATAGTAGCGCAGTCTGGCCACCAAGGGCATCAGTGTCCACGTGGCCCCATCCAACTGCACTCAGTCTCCAACCTCAGTGACATAATGGTGACAAGGGCAAGGCTGGGCAACAGGAACTGGGCTGTGCTTCAGCCAGGGGCTTCCAGCAGCCTTGAAATTTAACGAGAGAGGCTGGGCTTGGTGGCTCAACCTGTAATTCCAGCACTTTGGGAGGCTGAGGTGAGTGGATTGCCTGAGCCCGTGGGCTCGAGACCAGCGCGGGCAACTTGGTGAGACCTCGTCTCTACAATAAATTAAAAAAAAATTAGTTGGGCATGGTAGCATGCGCCTGTAGTTCCGGCTACTTGGAAGGCTGAGGCGGAAAGATCACCGGAGCCCAGCAGGTTGACGCTGGAATGGCAGTGAGTATGCCACTGCACTCCAGCCCAGCCTGGGTGACAGAATGAGACACCAACTCAAAAAAAAAGAAAAGAAATGTAACAAGAACATCTCTGGGCTCCTGGAACCCACTCAAGCCTGATCATATCTCCCCCCAACCTCAAGAGACTATAGACTGAGGTCAGTTTTTGGGAACTTTAATTGTAAAAAGCAAGACATTTATATAAATAAGACCGCTGTGTAAAATACGATTCACCCTTCTACTAAAACCCTTCTCCCCACACTCAAAAAAGAATCTAGAAAACCCAGCAGAGATAAGCAGTACAAATCAGCATGCGGTCCCTGATGATAGGTAACTGGCAGCCAGGTTTCCCTGCGGAAGCAGGCCTCATGGTGAGCGCACTCCTGGCCCGTGTCTCACCACAGGCTCAGTGACACCTGGAGAACTGTGTGGTGCAGTTCCCACACCCCAGCCCGTGGCTCTCAACTGTGTGGGTCGAGGCAGTGTCAAGGTTCGTGCCTGGCGGTGGGCAGAGAGGAGAGGATGGGGGGCGACAGCTTGGTCCTCATGCCAGGGCTGGGGCCTGGGGCTGCTGGCCTGTGAGATGCAGTGGTCTGTTCAGGCTGGCCGAAGGGGCTTCTGCGGGCTCAGAACTTCCCCAGAGGACAAGGAAAGAAGCTGCCTGTGTCCCCTGAGAGGAGAAGCTCCTTCCTGGGGCCATTATCACAGGGCCACTGATGACAAGGACAGCAGATAGCTCCTAGCAGTACTGGGGACGGAAGAGCAGTGGAGTTCCCAGGATGTGAGGGGAGAGCAGCCCTCAAGAAAGGTGGGACTGGCACATCCTTGTGAGAAAATCCCACCCCCACCTCCTTTACCCGTCATACTTCCTCGCCCATGTTTCTCCACAGAGACCACCTCCTGCTGCCCCGTCAACACCCTGGGACTCTAAGTGATGCGACCGAGAGCCTGGGATGGAAATGTCAACAAGTTCACACACTGGGCGTGGCTCAGGACACTGGTACACAAGGACAAAAATAAAAGACCCCAGCTCTCCTCGGAAAAACCAGGACCTGCCTGGAGCTGCTCCCCATCCCAGATGAACGGCAGGAAGAGACCCTGCAGGGGATGGGGGCAGGGGCAGGGGCAGGGGCAGGGGCCGCAGCGTCAGGAGCACTTCCAGACACACACGGCCAGGGTGCCCCCGAAGTACAGGTAGAGGAGGTTCTTCACCTCGTGAGTGATCTCGAACCCGAAGCCTTCGCCGATCACCACGTGCCAGGAGGAGCCGAACTTCTTGTCCATGGTCTCTTTGATCATCTTGGCGGCACTCTGGAAGGAAGGGGCGCTCATCAGATGGGGTGGGGCAGGAGTGGGCATGGGTCAGGGCCCTCTCCAGGGAGGAGGAGCCTGGCACCGAGGTCTCGCAAGAGCAAGGCTTGCTGTCCTATTTCTGTTGTCTTCCTGCTCACAGAACCTTTAGAAAGGGTTTCCACGCAGGCTACCTCCTGCCGGGCTATGACACAGGGACAGAAAGCTACCACAGACATTACCTCAGCAGTCAAGAAGAAGCTGGCTGAGGCAGGGAAGCAAGCATTGGGTCTGGAGTCCTGGCCTAGTGCTGGCTTCCCGGGTTGGGACCAATTGCCTCATTAGTAAACCGGACGGCCGGGGCACCAGGTGTTCTCAGGACTAACTGAATGTATGGATGGAAGGGCACACTGCAGACTGTGGAGGGTAATCATCATCACTGTGAGCTGCCTAATGTGTTCGGCGGGCTCCAAGGAGGGGCTGACTGCTCCCCTAGCCATGGCAACCGCCCATTTTTTCCTGTGCTCCCTCTTTCAAGAAACTTCCTCCAGCACTTTGGGGGGCCAAGGTGGGAGGATCGCTTGAGCCCAGGAGTTCAAGACCAGCCTGGGCAACATAGCAAGGCTTTGCTTCTACTTTTTAAAAAACGAGAGAGAGGCAGAAGCTTCCCCAACCAATGAAGAGGCCTAAGGAGGGGACGAGCACCCTGTCTTGGCAGGGTGAGTACCAGGCTCAGGCACCTGATGTGTACCAACCACAGTGCCAGGCACCACGCTGTGCACTTTGTCCCCATCAGTAAATGAATGGTCTAGTAAGGATTCCCCCCACCCCCCACCCAGTTTACAAACTCGGAAATTGGACTCAAAGATAAGAAGTGGCTTGTCCAAGGATGCAGAGTCAGGAGGGGCTGGAGACAGGATCTGAACTCGGACCCGGCCGACTCAAAGCCTGGGCTCCTATTGGCCAGCACCTGCCTCCTCACAGACCATCATGACATTGATTTCTTTCTCACTCACTGCCAGGTTGATGAATGACATTCCTGTGTTGATGCCTACTGGCCACATACCCTGGACCTCTGACAGTGCCTGGTGCAGAGATGGTGTTCAACGTCTTTTTGAATGGATGAATGAATACATGAATGAATGCCTGGGCAGGCCTCTGTTCACCGCTGGGATGGAGCCATGGGGAAAGGCACCCTATTCAGCAGCCCACCCGAGGTGGGAAACAGGGCAGGGGCACCATGGCGATCTCTCTGGCTTTGCTCCCTCTAGGGCTGGGTGCCCAGAGTCAGCACCAGCCTCTTCTCTCACTGGCCTTCCCCAGACTGTGAACACGTGCAAGGAAGGCTCTGGCCTTGTCCTACAGAGCTCTCTGGAGCTGGGGCCACTCTGTTCATCCACAGGGGTCACCAAAGGCACAAGGGGCTGCCTGCACTGATGGCAATACCTCGTTGTTGTTGGAGAATTTCTCACAGGCTGTGACACATAGCTCCATGGTTTCCACTCGCATCTCCTCTGGCATGTCCGAGTGCTAGAGACAGGGCAGGGGTGACAAACAGAGAGAGGCTTAGCCCATGTCCTGGCCTTCCTGGCTGGCCTCTCTGTCCCAAGCTTAAGGCATGGACACCAGGTGGCTTCCTGGCACAGCCCCGGGCAGGCGACTTATCTCTCGATTGAGGGCCTGCAGTTTGGGCAGAAGGGGTGTGGCCCAGGCCCCCTACAGGGCAGAGGTTTCATGGGTACCATGTTCCAGCCAACAGACGAGGGAAGAAGGCCGGCCCAGGCACAGAGGAATGCTGGCTATGGAAATGGTTTCCAATGGACTCTCACCCAGAAGCTTGAGGAGGCAGCACAGCGGCCTTTGGGAGCCCCTGGTTTCCTCCTGCCTTCCTGGCTGCTCCTTCTCCATCGCTTTGCTGCATCCCCTCCTCCTCCTAACTACTGGAGGGCCCTGGACCCCATACCCCCTCTTCTTGCAGCTATGCTTCTCTGGGGATCTCATCCTCCTCGCCCTATGTGTCTTCTGTATGGAGAGTTCCTGCCCTTTCCTTCCTGGCTCTAACCTCTTCTGTGGGCTCCAGACTCCTCTGTCCAAGTGCCCGCTTGACAACCTCACTTACGTGTCAAAAAATAACTCGATTTCCACAAACCCATTCTTCCTTCATCTTCCCTTTCCTGGTAACCAACACCATCTTTCTCCCACTATTCAGAAAAAAAAAGCACTTGAGGAGTCATCCTGGACTCTTGGCATCCAATACCCAGCTTCCATGCCAGCAGTGAGCCTTACTGCCTCTACTTTCAAGGTGTGTCCTGAATCTGGCCATGTCTCCCACCTCCACTCGAGGACACAGTTGCCTCCTCAGTGGTCTCCCCATTTCCCCTCTGGTACCCTAAATTCCTTTCTCCTCACACAGCTAGAGGGATCTTTTAGCAACATAAAGCAGATCCTAACACTCCTCTGCTGAAAACCCCCTACTGCTCCCCTTTCAACTCCAGACAGAACCTCCCTTTTTCACTATGTTCTCCATGGTGGCTGGCCAGGCCCAGGGTGTCTGGCCCCACTGTTGCGCTGACCCTCACATCCTGCCACCTCTCTCAGTACTGCCTCCTGGCCACGCCAGCCTTCTCTTGGTTCCTCCAGAGTGCCAGGCTCATTCCCACGTGGGCTTCCTGTGCCTGCCATCTCCCTGCCTGGCATATTCCCCTAACTCTCTGCAGGTCTGAAACCTCTCCAGGAGCTAACCTCTGCTCTCTAGCCCCTTACACCTGCTTTATTTTTCTTTATAGCACTTATTGCCTGCAGTTATGTTTTTAAACATTTCTCTCATGTGGACCAGGCCTTTGTCTGTCCCGTTCACCATCTCCACAGTGCCTAGAACAGTGCCCAGCAAGTAGTGGGTGGCCTAAATAAATACTTGGCGAATGAATGAATGAATGAAAAATGAATCACTGTTGACTCCTAGATTTCTAGGTCTGAGCCTCTTTACTTCCTCTCACTGCCATCCTGCAGGGGACGAACTCCGCCCACCTCTCTCCAGGTCGTGTGGGCCCTGCTGGCCATCCTGCCTCCCTCCCCTGGGGCTTACCCTGACCAGAGGGAAGGTCTGCAGTCGCTTATAATCAGCCTCATCTTTCTTCCCTTCTGTTTCTCCCATGATCCTTCCACTGTGGCCACTGGAGGAAAGAGTGGGGCTCTCAGGAGGTGCTGGGACTGGCAATTAAGACACACCCAGGAGACTCAGGAAGCAGGCCCTGCCAACTTGGTGGGAGCAGAAAATGTCTTTCCCCAGGGGGTGCTGTAGAAAACAGGAAAAACCAGGAAAAAAGAGTTGGCTTTAAAACCATAGATCACAAATTAGAAATGTCTCAGTAACAATTTGACACCTCCCCATCTTAACTCCTCCGCATCCTTTCTCAAATGGCCAGCAAGTCTGCAGACGAGGATGAGTCAACATGAGATGCTGGGACCTGGTTAAGAACACACTGGTACGATGCTGCAAGCCCACACTGTCATTATCAAGACAAATACTGACTGTGGGCCAGGCCTGCAGGATGGAGCCTCAAGCTAGCAATGAACAAATGCAGCGTCTCTGCATGCCCACCATATACACAGTCCTTCTTCCCATAGCATGTGATTAGGAAGTCAAGTGCTCAGTTCACCACTGACAATCTGGGTTTAGAGTCAAGCAAGGTCCCTAATCTCCAGGGGAATGGAATAGCGCTGCTCTGTGTCCTCGGCACATCCGGCTTCCTGGCTGCTCCTGCCTATTCCCTCTCTGGCTATCCTGTCCTGTTTGGTTGGCCCAGGAGCTGGGAGCCTGGGCACTGGTGCTGGTTCAACTACTCATCAGCAGTATGACCACGGGTCTCAGATTCCTTGCCAGGAACATGGATACTCACATCTATCTCATGGGGCTGTTCCTAAACAAGTGGGGCTTTTTTTTTTTTAAGTCGCATCTCACTCTGTTGCTCAGAGTGCAGCAGCATGCTCATAGCCACTGCTGCCTCAACCTGCTGGGCTCAGATGATCCTTCTGCCTCAGCCTTCCAAGTAGCTGGAATTGCAGGCCTGTCCACCATGCTCAGCTAATTTTTTGATTTATTGTAGAGACAAGGTCTCACCAAGTTGCCCAGGCTGGTCTCAAACCCCTGGGTTCAGGCAATCCTCTCACCTCCGCCTCCCAAAGTGCTGGGACCACACCCGGCCTTGATGGGGCTTTTCCTAAAGAGATGGGCCTGAATTTGGAAATCCTGGCATTTCTCTTTCATTCTAAGTTCAATTTATCCTATAATTCAAAGAGCTTTTTATCTCAAGAGAAGTACTGACATTAATGAATACAAATCACCATGTTGCTAAACCCTTTTTAACGATCTATATTGGACAAATACAGCCAAATAATGTTATTCCAGCATTTTTCACATTTCCAATTGAGTTTGCTTCCACCGCACAGTCATGGAAGCCCAAGATGCCTAGCATGGTAACTAACGGGCAGGTAATAACAGGTGAAAGCTGGCAAGTTTTCTCCTACTAGCGCATTTACGTGCTTCTACACAGCTTTTTGCTGCACCAACCCTAAGAGTTAGGTCCTGTAAGGACAGAGGCAGGAGCTCACCGGTCACTGGCTTGAGATCCTCAGCTGGTTAGGGACAGAGGATGCAGATCCAGGCCCAGCCACCAGCGTGGGCACTCCTAACCCCTAGCCATAGCACCTCCCCATGGGCACCATGTGGGCAGTCACAATGCATTTGTGAACTGCCCACTGGTGTGGCTCTTGTGATCCCAGCAGGGAGATTAATGTTTGCTCTTCCCTTTTGGCGTCTACTGTTCTCATGTGAACTTGGGCCTGGTTTGGCCAAGCCTCAAGCTTTCTGGGTACTTTTTCTGGGCTGTTCTCTCACTTATATCCTGCTCTTTGCTGCTGCAGAAGTCCTCGGCGTCACTCCACTTGGTCGGCTTCCTCGAGTGAGGTGGGAAGTCTGGCACAGACTCCACCATCCCATGACATTGGTATTTTTCGATTTCCCAGTGGACAGATGGTTCCACTTATCTCATCAATTCTGGGCATTTGTATCACTCAGATATTAGCAGTTTTTGTTTGTCTCTATATATACAATGGCAAATTACCAAGCATCCTCTCATTGTGCTTTCTGGTCAGGTTTCTTATTTCACAAAAACCAGTGCCTGTTTCCCCCTTGTTCCTGAACAGTGGGCTTTGGTAATACCCTTGAAATTGAGTGACATTTCAAGAGGGTTGGAGCAGAGTTTGGGCAGCTGTCATGGCATCTGGCCATTGAGGGCACTTGTGCACAAATGGC
>CAUYQG010059714.1:0-11205 GCA_963574415.1 Tarsius wallacei | reverse complement strand
TACCTCTAGGTCCCAGGCTGGAGGCTGGATGGAGCTGGGTGGGACAATGTAGATCTCTGCCTTGTCTCAGGATAGAGAAAGTGGCTCCAGCCGGTGTTTCCTCACCGATGGCAGGGCTCCTCTCCGGCATTCCCCAACTTCTCTCTCCATAGACCCAGGGCTCCAACCACTTTGCTGTCACAGGTGATGGTATGGGCCAGGCTCCAGGTGATGATGATCAGCTGTATTTGGCAGGCTTTTCTCAGAAGAGTTCCAAGAACAACAGGCAATCTTGCACACACCAGTGTCTCCAATCTCAGGGAAAGGGTGGGTTGCGGTCACCTCTAGAAGAGAGCCCTGGGCGCATGAACCCAAGTCTCCCCTCAAACAAACTTTCACTCACCCACCAGCACATACCCACTCAGGCAGAGAGTCTTTATGGACACTCGTTTTTGCAGAGACACTCACAGTCCAACCTGTCCCATCATCATCTTGCCAGAAATCCCCCTTCTTCCACTTTCTGAGATCTTTACACTGACTAATCCATTACTTGTTTCCTGAAGCATATTCTATCTTCAAAATAAAGTTGTATTTCCTTATCTCTTTTTACAAATGTTAATAGTTTATTCTCTTTATTCAGAAGTAATACACACACACACATTTTAAAAAAGTAACAGGGAAAAAATATCTTACATTGTTTTAACCTGTAAACGCACCCAGCTGAAGTTTAGAGGTAGAGCAAATTTCAATCTTTGAATCAGTCACTTGTTCAACAATGTCATGGTCTTGACTTCATACTTGAGGTAATCAACCAATGAGGTTGATTCCTCTGTTGCTCATAACATTTTTCAGCCATAAGTGATAACAGATGCTTTCTTACTCCCTTTCCTGTTACTGGGATTAGTTCTGGTGTCCAACCTTGAATCACTAATTTTGGTCAAGTGAGTGACAAGTGCTGATTGACTTCAGCGTAGGTTTCTGAATGTATCTTTGTCAAAGGGACTAGCATTTCTATGATTGATAAGAGCAAAACTCAGGACCTGTGGATAGTACCGATTTTTCTTGACATGCATGAATTGCATGGATGAAAGTAGACAATAGAACAGAATTAAAGTTATATCATGAAGAAAAAAGGTGAGGATAGATGCTAGGTGTGCAAGCAACCATGGGCACTAAAGATATTCATATTATACAGTCTGAGAGAAGAAAGTATAAGTGTTTTCAAATATTACAGAGCTGCAATCTGGAAAATGATTTAGTTGCTAACACTATAAGGATAGAACTAAATCCAGGATGTAGAAGACAATAGAGTGGGCTTTAGTTTACAATACGAACTTTCAACAAGAAAGTCTGAAATATTATGCATATGGGGACTATTTTTACCTGGCAGACTTTCAGTATAAATTGGAGAAATATTCATCCAACTGGTCATAGAGTGAATTTCTGCACTGTGCAAGTGCACAGGCATCATATACTTTGGTTCTGACTAAAACATGTTATCTTTTGCATACCTTTATATTATTTAATGTTCTTATAATTATTTTGGTATATTTTAATAAAACAATTGCCAGCCGGGCTCGGTGGCTCAGCCTGTAATCCTGCGCTTTGGGAGGCTGAGGTGAGTGGATTGCGTGGGCCCACAGGTTAGAGAACCGCCTGGGCAACTTGGCGAGACCTCATCTCTACAGTTAATCAAAAAATTAGCCGGATGTGGTAGCGCACACCTGTAATTCCGGCTACTTGGAAGGCTGAGACGGAAGGATCACCGGAGCCCAGCAGGTCGAGGCTGCAGTGGCTGGGAGCTGCCACTGCACTCCAGTCTGGGTGACGGAGTGAGACTCCAACTAAAAAAAAAAAAAAAATTGCCATTTATCTGAAGGTGACTTTAGTTTATTAGTTACTTAGTCTTCAGGCCAATAATATATGATTCCTTTTAGGTGACTTAAATGTTCTCCTTTTTTTCTAACAATATTTTACACACACACACACACACATAATATATATATGAGGGAGACCTCCCTCAAAAAAACCAGAATTATCTTTTGGAGGGTGGTTCCCTTGTAGTAACAGGCTTCCCCTGTTAAGTGTTCTAGAAACCCAATGGCATTAGTGTACCGGCTATCATTTTGTGAGGTGCTATGTTTGACTTCAGTGACTTTTTTTTTGGAGATTCTTTCAATACATTTGCCCATTTCATGATGTGTAATTTATGAGCACATCTGCCCACACCATTCTGAGTGTTCAGCAGTTTTTGACCAAAACCAACATGACCTCCATACCGCACTCTCTCTATACACACCATCTCACTCCAGGAGATTTTTGCTTGTTTGTTTCCCTGGGTGAAAAAAGTCCTCAAAGGGAAATGTTTTGCTGATGTGGAAGAGGTGAAGCAAAAAATGGCAGAAGCACAAAAAGACATCAAAATTGATGAGCTTGAAAACTATTTTGTGCTAAGGAAAAAGCATCCTAATAGGTATATTCCATCAAATGGAGAGTACTTTGAAAGTGACAAGTTTAGGCCAGGCTCGTTGGCTCAGCCTGTAATCCCAGCACTTTGGGCGGCCCGAGGCAAGTGGATTGCCTGAGCCGCGGGTTCGAGACCCACCTGGGCAACTTGGCTGCGACCTCGTCTCTACAATAAATCAAAATTAGCCTGTCGTGGTAAAGCGCGCCTGTAGTTCCAGCTACTTGTAAGGCTGAGGCGGAAGGATCACTGGAGCCCAGCAGGTTGAGGCTGCGGTGGCCGGAAGAGTGCCACTGCATTCCCGTCTGGACGACAGAGTAAGACTCCTCCAACTCAAAAAAAAAAAAAAAAAGAAAAGAAAGTTATAAGTTTAAACATATAAGAATAATTACACTTTTTTTTTTTTTTGAGTTGGAGTTTCACTCAGTCGCCAGACTGGAGTGCAGTAGCTGCTCCCGGCCACCGCAGCCCCGACCTGTTGGGCTCCAGCAATCCTTCCGCCTCCGCCTTCCAAGTAGCTGGAACTACAGGTGCGCACTACCACAGCCGGCTAATTTTGATTTATTGTAGAGACGAGGTCTCGCCAAGTTGCCCTGGCGGGTCTCGAACTCGCAGGCTCAGACAATCCACTCGCCTCAGCCTCCCAAAGTGCTGGGATTACAGGCTGAGCCAACGAGACCAGCCAATAACTTTTTATAAATAATTCCATTTTGGGGGGAACCCCGTTAAAAAAATATATATGTGTGGTGTGTGTGTGTGTGTATGTGTGCGTATTTAAGGAGGACCCTTAAAATATATATATATATATACACACACACATATATATATATATTTCTCCTCCAAGTACACAGTTGCTTTTCTTTAATATAAAGAACCTTTATACTTAATGTTATATTAGTCACAGTATGAAGATAAATAAGAATCAAGGAACAACACTTTGGTGTCAGTATTCTTTTGTTTTATCTTTTTAGATTCTAAATGAATAGTGAAACACACTGACAGAAATAAGAAAAGCCATAAAATTTACTTCACTAATAAAAGGACAGTGTTTTTGAATTATGTCATAAGTAGGAATATTAAAAATGTGACAAAATTAGGATAAGCATTTCCTTAGATGGAGTTAGTAAATATGCTATCAGATGAGATACAAAATGCTTACAGCTCCTCATTAGAAAAGATTCCACTACGAGTTGCTCACTGTATTCAAATGCATTATAATTAATGAATATTTTATAAATGTATTTTGGAGACAGTTTGTGAATTTCTTCCTATTCATGTCCTCCCTTACATACTAGATTAAACCTGGATTTATGCAATATGTGCTGCCTGCTTATGGATCTCATGTTATTAGAAAATAGATGGAAACTGTTTTCCCTGAATATCATAATTTGATATATAAGGTTAAAATGATATACTGAGAAGATACTTAAAAAGGACATAAAATTATTAAATCAAACCAAAGAAATCAAATACATCTTATTACAGTGTGTTCCCTACATATGAATGAGTTCTGTTCCAGGATGGCATTCAGTTAACAGGAAAGACGAGTTACTGACTGGAGGAGGAAGTGGAGGTGGGAGATGGTAGAGCTGAATGATCATTAGCAATAGAAGATGAAGGGCAAGCTGCAATTTCTGTCATGCCTGATGCTAATGGCATAAGTTCTGGTTCCTTGTTGAATTCAGTTCTCTTGAAAAAAAGATTCAGTGATGCCTGTGTTAGAGATCTTTTTTTCTGTCGCCATAGATAGCACAGTAGAACGAAATTGCATTCTGAACGGCTGCTACAACTTTCATGTGCTATTCTGCATTAAGGTACTGTGCCTCAAAAACCAACAGGTCCTCCTAGAATAATGCAAACATGTGTTCACATCTTTGAAGGTTCACAGCTTGAAAGTTTGTATGTAGAGAACTTACTGTACTGTGTGCAATAAATATGTTTTCATCTAAGAATGAATATAATTGAACTGGAGTATCTAAGATATCACTAATGCATAAGCACTGTGTATTCACATAAACCTCTACCTATAATTAAGTAGGCCTCTCATTATCTAACTAAAAGTTTAATTATTAATCATTCCATTTTGAAAATGCATGATACAAAATGCATATAATGATGTTTTAAAAATTGCGTTTCAAATAGAGGCTTTGTACAAGTGATAGCTCCAGCCTTAACTGGCCATGTGGTCAAGGGCAAACTTTATATCCATGTTGTCTACAGATATTTTGTGTGTAAGAATATTAATCAAATTGTCTCTGTGATCTTTTCCAACTTTTTTTTTTTTTTTTTGAGTTGGAGTCTCACTCTGTTGTCCAGACTAGAGTGCAGTGGCCTCTCCCGGCCACCGCAGCCTCGACCTGCTGGGCTCCGGCGATCCTTCCGCCTCAGCCTTTCAAGTAGCTGGAACTACAGGCACGCGCTACCACACCCGGCTAATTTTTTTTATTTATTATAGAGATGAAGTCTCACCAAGTTGCCCAGGCGGGCCTCGAGCCCACGGGCTCAGGCAATTCACTCACCTCGGCCTCCCAAAGCGCAGCATTACAGGCTGAGCCACCGAGCCCGGCCTTTTCCAAATTTTTAATCAGAGACATTTGCAATTAACTTTAATAACAATATTATAATAAAAAACACTTATAGACGGGCTCGGTGTCTCAACCTGTAATCCCACGCTTTGGGAGGCTGAGGTGAGTGGATTGCCTGAGCCCGCGGGTTCGAGATTCGCCTGGGCAACTTGGCGAGACCTCATCTCTACAATAAATCAAAAATTAGCCGAGCGTGGTAGCGCGCACCTGTAGTTCCAGCTACTTGAAAGGCTGAGGCGGAAGGATTGCCGGAGCCCAGCAGGTCGAGGATGCGGTGGCTGGGAGCGACCACTGCACTCCAGTCTGGGCGACAGAGTGAGACTCCAACTCAAGAAAACAAAAAAACAAAAAACACTTATAAGGTATACCTATGACACTAACATATTTAGTTGAAGAACAATGCAGGTTGATGCCTCCTAGTTCCTTAAGGAATGTGCTATGTAATTTGACAGATATGGTTGTAATTTATATTTAAAATAGTTATATTAGATGTACTTTTAAAAGAAGATATTTAAGATATCTTTGATATTTTAAAATTGTGATTATTAGTAGTAAGAATACTTAAAGTAATAAAACAGCATAAAGGACTGCAAATATTTTTTAAATGAATGCATTAAATCCTCTAAACAAAAATGTTAATGTATTAACCACTATAGTTATTAGTTTCTAAACTATCATAAAGTATTAGTTTGAAACTTTTTCTGAAGAATTAAAAACATGAAAATGTTATCAAAAGTAACAAAGTCCCAGATATACATTAATCTGATTATTAAAAGTATAGGTAAAATTACTTTACTTTTGCAGGCAGATAAACATAGCTATCATACAAGAAAAAATTATTACAAGTTAACTAACCTATTTATTTAAGCAATTAAAATTTCAAATGACTATAAGGACATTTAAGAAAATTACATTTTACATATTTCTAAACATTAACTTAGATTAAATTCTTTAGATTTAAAATAAAAATCAAATTTTTAGACAAAATAGGTTTACAGACCAAGTGCCATCATTGTTATCAATTTGCCTATTTATCAGTAGTACTAATGCCCACTCAATTATTATCTCTGACCTGAGTTAAATCATAAGAGGATTTAGCCACCATAATCTTATTTTTAAAGACACATATTTTGTTGTATTTTCTAACTGATTCACTTTTTTGTTTTCTAACCAAGAAGTAGATATAACAAAGAAGTGGATACACTGAATCTTTTATTATTGATAATACAATTTTGAAGTTATAAAGAACCGTACATAACTCTGTTTAACTATATATTTATAAGATTATACTTACAAGATTATAAATTCAACCATATATTATAATATCATATGTGAAAAAACTGAGGACTGTTGAACCTACTCTACAAAGTTTCCAGGATTTAGGAATCTAGGCTAATATTTCAGAGACACCTGAGTAAAAGTAATCTTAATAAGATAGATGTACACATTGATTCTCAAGTTTTAAAAAGCTGACCTTTTTATTGTAGTGTACATTGTGAGGGATTAAAACCTTTAATTTTACCATGAAAGATGAAGTTTGAATGTGAATGACTCTGAAAAGTGAAGTAACATTTTAACTATACACTCAGTTTTGAGAAACTAATATTAGCCATTAGCCTGGGAGCGAGTTTAGATGCAGAAGTAAAAGCTATGAAGTATGACTTCCTAGAAGAGAACAAATATCACTAGAATGTACTCAGAACATGGAACATATGGATTTTAGTCTTGCCAATGACATGTACTCTGTCATAGGTCCTAACAAATGCTAAGGGCTTCTTCCTGAAATGCCTGAATACCAGTAAAAACGAATAAATAATTGCAAAACAACAAAAAAAGGAAGGAGCCAAGAGATGTGGGGAAGTATCTAAAATTTTATCTGGGTGACTAAGAAGTCGGACGGCAGTTAGAGCATTTTGTTTACCTCTATATCGAGAGAGAGATAATTTGGCTGAAGTTTCCAGCTTCTCAACCTGCTCCCATAAATGTCAGAGAGCAAAGCCATTCAGAGGCAGAATCTTGATGGACTTAAACTCTCTACAGTGTGTTGTGGCTTCATATTACTGTCACCTACAGATTTATTGACTGTGACAAAATAATAATAACAGTTTGGCTTGCAAATCTTCCCTGTTTTTCATTTTGAAATGTCGTTGTTCATATATGTTATTACTTGCATTTTTACTCACCTTGTGTGAGATGCCAAGCTCATTCATGTTCAGTCCTCTAATGGTAAAACATGGGCATTTAAGACTACACATATCGATCATAACACTGCTTAAACTCGTGCTACAAGTTAATAAAGTGTAGGTTTTTATTAATTCTTATTCTTGGCTATGGAAGAGCCCACTTTGTTATTACTCTATTTTTTAACTTTTGTGTTGTTTACAATATATTTTTAATTTGGAAACACATTAATTAATATAATACATATTTTTCTATTTGATTTTCAGCCTAATTAGCTTGTGGTTAGATAAATAATATGACTGATATCGAGTCATTAAAATTTATTTAAAAAATTTTTTGCTTCCTACTGCATAATTAAGTTTTGACAATGATTAAAATTTGAATGAATGAGATTTTTAAAAATTGTCTTCTATTTTTATCACTAAAAATACGATGTTTTAATACCTCTTACTATGATTATGGTTTGTCAATTTTTTCTTATAAATCTGGGAAAACTTTTGACAAAGATGTAAAAGAATCATATTTAGAATTACTGTGCATTCCTACTTAATTGTGAATTTATCATAACATGGCAGGACACTTGATTTCAAATAATTATTTTTGTATCAATTTATCATCATATATATGATTATACACCATATACCACATACATTATCATCTATATATAATACACACACTTTTTCTTTTATGTCTTTTTATTGGTATATCGTTTTTTCTTCTTTTACTTCCACCTATTTTTTAAAAACCTTATATTGAATTTCTCCTCTGAATATACTTCACCATGTCTTTTTAAATCAAATTTGGCAATCTTTACCTTTGAATTGAAAAAAATTAATATATTTTTATTACCACTGAAATGTTTGAATTTGTCTCATGAATTATTTTTAAGATTTCAGTGTAGTCTGCCTTTTGTATGGCCTTTTCTTCCTTTTCATTTTTTGAAAGTATGGTTTACTTTAGTTGTATTGTTCCCAAAAGAGATTCAAAGTTATATATCCACTTAAGTTTATTTAACTATTACAATGTAAATTTTCTTCTTATTGTCTTAACTAACATTAAAATTTATCAATATCACTATTATACTGTGTAATATAAGAAAACTGTTATAATTTAACTGCTCATTCCAGTTTTTCTAGAATCATCTAAAATATCTACTTTATAAATTAATGTTGGCAATTATTACTTTTCTTCATTAAATATTTAGTTTTACTCACTGGTTTTTTGTGTTTATTTTTTTCCCACTATGTCTTTTCCTACCTGGGTTTAATGTTCTTCTTAATGTGGCACACATTGCAGGGAAACTTTCTTTCTTTTCTGTCTCTGTCTGTCTCTCTCCTCCACACCATACACACATCTGTCATCTGCTTTCATCTGAAAATATCTTAATAGTCCTGTAGTTCTTTAAAAATCTTTATCTTAGTACACAGTTCTAGATTAATACCAGTTTCAGTTTATAATGTTGAAAATATTATTCCATAGACTTTAATTTTGCTCTTAACAAATCTGTTATTCTGATTGTTGCTCCTGTATATTTATCTCTCTTACCCTCTCTGGATACTTTTAGGATTTTTCTTTGTCTTTTACATTCTGCAATATTAACACAATATGTCTGCATGAGGGTTTACTTTTATTTTATTTACTTAGCATGGGATTTATTGTGCTTTCTGAATTTAAATTATGTTTGCCAATTTTGAAACAATTATTAGCCATTTTCTCTTCAAATATTTCCTCTGTCCTGAGTTTGTGCACATCCCTGTTTGATGTTTTAAGTCCCTAGGCAGTAAAATAAAAGCTAGCTTCATAATTGGAACTTTCCCAGTTTGCTGCCAGACAGATCAATTTGTGACAATTCTTTCTGGATGTTACTTTTGGAGGACTTAAAAACTCATTTTGCTTCCTTCAGTGACTGTTAGGCTGCTGGTTTTCAAGGTTATCATAAATTTGGAGTGACGAGGATAGTGATGTTCTAGTTAAAATAACATAGAATTTGCTGTTTTTGTTTTAATTTGTAATTAATTTCCCTGATAGCTTATGATGTCAAGCCTCTTTTGAAATGTTTATTTGCCATCCATATGTCTTCTTTGGTGAGGTGTCTGTTCACATCTGGTGCCCAACTTTTAATTATTCTTTTGCTGTCTTAATGTTGAGTTTTGAGGGTTCTTTATATAGTTTAGCTACCAATCAGTTCGCTAACAAACATGATTTTGCAAATATTTTCTCTAGTTTGTAGCCTCACATTTCATTCTCTTAGTGGCTTTTACAGAGCAAAAGTTTTACATTTCAGTGACCTTCAACTTACTAATTTTTTTCATAGATTATGCTTTTGGTATGTATCTGAACTGTCATTACTATAACTCGAGGTCACCAAGATTTACCCAGTGTTTTTTCCAAAGTTTTTAGTTTTACTTTTCGTAGTTTGTCAATGATCTATTTTGTATTATATTTTGAGAAAGGTTTAAGATCTGTGTTTAGATTCTTTCTATTTTTTAGCAGGACATTTTTTGAAATTCAAGTCTCATCATCATCATTCATCACTTTTCTTTTTTTTGCTGATTTTCTCACAAACCCATATATACAGACACACACAACTCATAGTTTTTTTAACTATATAATATTTAATCATAAGAACCTCTACTCAGGCAACCCCTTTGGGTCCCCTCCCACTGTGGGAGTTTTTCTGTCCTCTCAATAAAAACAAAACAAAGCCGGGCTCGGTGGCTCAGCCTGTAATCCCGCACCTTGGGAGGCTGAGGTGAGTGGATTGCCTGAGCCCGCGGGTTCGAGACCCGCCTGGGCAGGCGAAACCCATCTCTACAATAAATCAAAAAAATTAGCTGGGCATGGTAGCGTGCGCCTGTAATTCCAGCTACTCGGAAGGCTGAGGCGGAAGGATCGCCGGAGCCCAGCAGGTCGAGGCTGCAGTGGCTGGGAGCGACCACTGCACTCCAGTCTGGGCGATCGAGTGGGACTCCAACTCAAAAACAAACAAACAAAAACAAAAACAAACAAACAAACAAAACCCCTCTACTCAACCTCTGCCTTTACGTATCATCTATATTGATCTTCATTTAGTTTTTGAAAACACATATCCTTACCTACTGTAAGTTCCTTTTCCTTTATTTTTGATATTTCCCACACGTCTCTCCTTTTAGGTATTTAAATCTTCTTTCTTCAGGTAGCAATATGGTTAGTTTTCAAGGAAGATTTTCTTCAGTTTTCTATTTGTGTCTCTCCATGTATTAGGTACGATCAAATACCCAAGTGCTTTTTATTATAGCATATATGTTAGAATGCCATATGTATCCATGTGATCAGCTGGTTAGTTTCTCCTTCATGCAGGAAAAGATCAGATACTCAAATGTAGAAGTCTTGTTTTGCTTTAATATTTTGTTGCATTGCTCTTAGCATTATATCCCAAACACTACTACCATGTATGGCATGTAACGTTTCCTTATTTTTCTTCAAATTAAAGAAATAAGTAACTAAATCGACTCTTTAGTTTTCCCTTTACTGAGACTGTAAATACATTTCTGTTTTAAAGTTTATCTGCTATCCTTAAAACTATATGGAATGTCCTATGGGAACTCTCTTAAATGCCATTAAGACAGTTATCATATCTTTAAGTATATGGTATATATATTTGTGTTATTGTTTAATGTCAGTGTACTCCACCATGTTCTGTACTGAAACTTAGTGTCATTAGACCAAGGACCAAACATGCAAGTATACATAATAGCCGGGCTCGGTGGCTCAGCTTGTAATCCCACGCCTTTGGGAGGCTGAGGTGAGTGGATTGCCTGAGCCCGCGGGTTCGAGACCCGACCTCATCTCTACAATAAATCAAAAAATTAGCCTGGCGTGGTAGCGCGCACCTGTAGTTCCAGCTACTTGGAAGGCTGAGGCGGAAGGATCGCCGGAGCCCAGCAGGTCGAGGCTGCGGTGGCCAGGAGCGGCCACTGCACTCCAGTCTGGGTGAGAGTGAGACTCCAGCTCAAA
>CAUYQG010059712.1:0-59429 GCA_963574415.1 Tarsius wallacei | reverse complement strand
AACGTACACAGCTAAACTTGGGAGTCTATTGTTCCCATTTTCCACGGTTTATGGTTTTTGCTTTTAAACAATTTAAGTTTAACTCTGAGTCACATTGAGGAGCCTTAGTGCACAGGTTCTCTTGATGTGATTTTAAGAAATTTATAGACATAGGTTTTAGAAAACAGTTTATATAGATTGAAGAAAATTTTATTTTAGAAGTGTGGTTAGTTCAGTTTAATTCAGGGGGGCCAGTGAAGTTTGAATTAGGCCAGCTGGTGCTAGGAGAGTGTAACCATAGCAGCAACTGTTTTATAGAAACTAGTTTGAATTAGTGTAGAATAGTAAAAGGTAATATATCATTATGTTAGTTTCGGGTATAAGCATTGAATGATGTTATGTAGCTGTAAACAATTAAGGGTACATAGAAACTGGATAAGAAACAAAAATACAATTTGTGGTTGTTCTTTCTCATGTTCTTTCTCATGTTTGAAAAATACATCTGCTTGAGAGTGGGGGGTGTCCTGTGTGCACCTGGACCTGTTCATGTGAAAGGCACATGCTACCTTTTTGTAACCATAGCAGCAGGGGTTCCTGTGATGATGACTTTGCAGAGTTTGGGGATAAAAGCCCTTGGATAACACCCAATAAACGGCTTCAGCTCAACCTTGAACAGGAGTCCATTTTTTTTCTCCCCCCTCTTTTTCTCCCCTTTAGTCACCAACACTGCCTCACCTCCAGGAATCTCTGGCCTTGCTGGAGGAGGACTCCAGCACACACACACATATCATGGCACAAAATTAGCATTCTGTGGTACCTATGGTGACACAGATGTCGTAACCCATAGTATAGCTACATTCTACCTGGTGGGATCCTGAAAAGAATACACATTCATGGGGAATAGCAAACATAATCTTTGTAAGCCAATTTTTAAAAAAATACTTATGATAAAGGGAGCTGTGGAATCATGTTTCTAAATATTCTCGTGTCCCTGAGCACTGAGTGAGAGAACACCTGGTCATGAATAACCATGTCTTGGCGACAGTAGGAAGAGCAGGGATTCCAGGGAGGTTGGTTGGGGGCAGGTAACTTCCCCAGGGGGTGGCACATTGTCTCGAAGCAGGGATGGAAAATGTTTTTCCTTTTCAGAGACTCCATTCCATATTTCCTATGTGATAATTTCTGATTCAGAAAGTTTAGGCTTTCCCATAAATGTGCATGATATCTCTGGAAAGTTGGAAACATAATCAGATTTTTTACTCTTTGCAGCTTGAGACAGTATCATTTGGGAAAAGACCTTGCAGAGGCCTCTGCTTTTAAAAAATATATGACTTAAGTAATAAGTGTCAGAGACCATTAGAATCTGAGGCTGTGACATGCTGCAGGGCAGGGCACTGGTAGAAGCTATTATTACCTTTTATGTACATTCACCAAAATGTTGTTAAGGAAATGTAATTACTAGTGGGAAGGCTCATTTATACAAATTATTCTGGGCTCCCAAAGAAACCTGACATGTAAACAATTTAGATAAGAATTCTAATAATCTAGCTATACCAAGTGTCTACAATTTGTCACGTAGTACACTCTTATTCTTAGGTGAAACAGTCTGCTGTCCTTGAAGTGCTATTTCAGCTTAATGTACATTGGGAAGACAACTGAAAGTCAGTGTCAAGACACAAAGAGTTTTAATAAAGCGTTAAAAATGTACAAGACAGAGATTTTCATCTACTAATTTCAAAGTAGAATGCAGTAGCATTCCTATAATAAAGATGTAGCAAAATCATTGAAATGAAAAATATAGAAGACCTATAGGCTGCTTCAGAAAATAATTTTGAGTTTATTATAGCAGTATTTGAGTTAGAAGTAAAACAATTAATTCAAACCCTTAAATGATTCGAGTCACTATGTTATAATCATGACCATGCTGTGTGAAAGTTATACAAATAAAGCAAAAGATACAATTGTTATCTTTCATAACTTGTCTTAATTGGTAGACCAATAAAAAGTTTCAGTGGTTATATTTAGATTATTTACATAGGGAAATAGATAATAAAGTTCTGAAAATACAACAGATTTTTCAAAAGCTACAGTCCAGGTCTTGAATGCACATTTCACTTAAGGTATTTTCTAGAGAAGTTGGCATTCACCCACAGAAGTGAAGCCAAACTCTAAGGCATTTTTTTTTAACAGCTGAATATTTTCAGTAAGATGAGGCTCACATAATAGCAATTGTCTGGAGTGGCTCTTTCTTTATGAAATGGAATTACTTGCCCCTGCAAGTGAGAATCAGTGTAAAGGAATACCATTAATTTCCATATTTCAAGAAGAAACAAGTTTTCATTCATTTATTACCTCAACTGGTATTTGAGGAATTTCTTCTGTGTCCCAATACCATCTTAAGCCCTGAGAAATTCAACAGTGAGACAATGGCTCTTTCCTTGAGAAGCTTATTGTTCAGCAGACAAGACAGGTGGATAAGTGAATAAAATAGAATGTGATAAGAGCCGTAATAGCAACAAGTCCCAAGTGTAGAAGAGCAGAGAAAAAGGAAACACTGGTGGTGTGCAAGAGTCAGCTTGTAACTGGCTTGTGAGAGCCAACTGCCATATTTTCAGGAATTCTGTAAGCCAGTCACGAAGTACAGCCATTGTTAAAAATCAAGTTAGACAAAGTTACAATTAAATAAATTAGATTTAAAACAAAGATGATAAATACTTGGAGCCACATCATGTCCTAATTATTTTACTACAGCATAATATCATCAGTACATTTCATATTATGTTGTTCTATTGTAGCTATATCCTGGAAATGTCATACAATGGTATATTACTGTATATCTATTACCAACTGTGTTCACTGGCACCAAGTTGGTAGTCTAAAAAGTCTCTTATGGGAGTATTTACCCAAGGAAATTCAGCAAAGACTCCAAAATAGAGATTGGTTTTTGCTTTTGTTTCTCTACAGAGAGCCTGTTGTTAAACCTGTTATCAGTCTGCCACTGAGACCATCTAACCCGGCTCCCTACCTACCAGAGAACATTTCCTGAAAGAGGATGAAAAATTTGTCACACTAAGAATGAGGTCTAGGAGGCATAAGTGAAAGTATACTAGAAACATATTCGAAGTTATCCTAGCTTCTGTAGTCTTACCTCCTTTACATGTGATTATTTGTTACCGTAGTCGTTAGGGATGTTCACCTATATCCCTTGAAGTTGGGCATGGCCTCGTGACTTGATTTTGACAAGTGAACACAAACAGTATTGAAACAAATCATTTCCATGTTAAAGCTGTTAAAGACAGTGTGTAACTTTGTGTGTTCATTTAACTCTCCTGGTCATGAAGGTGGAAGTCATCAGCCTGAGTCTCTGAATGCCCCTGATATGCAAGCTCTCTCTCAATTTCTACTTGGATTGGTTATGTATAATGAACAAAAATAAACCACAGATATTTAGGAGTTACTCATCACTCCAGCATGGCCCACCCCATCTCAGTTTACAGTCCTATTAATCTCTTTCCAGAACCACTACAATAGCCCCCTAATTTTCCCTCCTACCACCAATCTCAGCATCCTTCAATCTGTCTTCTGTACTGCAAAAGAGTTGGGTCTCTCAAATACTCTTCTACTTAAACATCTTTAAAATATCCTCATTACACACAGGATAAATCTAAGCAATTCAGAAAGGTATATTCAAAAAGTCTTTAAGATCTGGCCCCTAATATTTGTGTTCCATCCACAAGAGAACTAGTCAGTTTTCTGAACAGGTTTCTGAATTGCTCAGACCTTAGAACTTATACTGCTATCTTTCCATCCCTCCTTTTGACACACTCAAACTTAAATATCAAGCACCAATTATTATATCACTTCATAAGTGAACCTTCAAGCAAAACCAGTTACTTCTTTCCTTCTCTATGTTTTTCGTGGCAGTCTGCTCGCGTTCCTATGACAGCAATGATCCTATGACACTATAAATAATTATGTGCATTTCTCTGTCTAGATTTAGCTTTTTGGAATCTATTTTTTGTAGGGGCTTGACACATAGTGCTCATTACAAGGTTGCACTTAATATAGATGAGTAAATAATCTTTGATTTACTAAACATGGTCAGCTAGAACCGAATTTTCTCTTTGGTTTTGTTAGCTCTGATTTTAATTAAGATTGTATCTTAGACTCTTGCCAGAGCTGCAAAAGTTCTAATCATTTACTCCAATCCTTTCACTCGAGGGATAGAAACCAAGGCTCACAGATGTTTGGTGACATGCTGCCTGTTCAGTGGCCGAGTCAGAAATAAAACCTGAGATCTTCTCACCCTCAGGCATTGTGATTTACCTAACTTAAGTGTCATGTTATACTAAAACGTTATCATAATATGCATGCGTCAAAAGCTCACATTCTCAACATTCACATCAAACTAGGCCCAAAAAACAAATTTTTTTCTAGTATTTTTCTATTTATTTCCATAGGCCTTGTTTACACACCTTGCTCTTATCCCTCATACACTCTCGCTATTTTTTTGATTGCCCAAAATATTTATTGACATGGACAGCCAAAAAAAAAAGGCAAAAGAATTTAACATAAATTTTAGAACTTCTAAACTGCAAGAAACTAGAAAAATCATCCAGTGCAAACTTTCCATTTGGCTTTTTTTTCAATGAGATCTTAAAGGATAAAATCATTTATTAATGACTACACAAGTACAGAGTGGTCAAAGCAAGAACACATTCAGGTTTCTCAACTCCCAGGTCAGAGGTCTTCCTTCTACAGAATGCAGAATTTTATTTTGCTATTAACTTTGCCTTATAGCTTACGGTTCCATTTATGTTGCTTAGTTAAATAATGCAAGTGAAAGAAATAAATTTCCTCACATGCTTTTTATTTAAATATAATTTAAAAAAATAAAGGAAAATACTCTGTTAAATCTAAAACCTAAATTCATAAAAGGTTTTAAAGGTTTAAAAGTCATATCAAGCAAAATATATTAATATTTTAAAAGGCACATTTGCTTGCTTGTATTCCTCCTTCTCTAATCTACTCATAGGATTTTTTTTAAAAATCCCACACTAAGATGTTCATTTAGATGAAACATGGGAGACAAAGAAAGGCATGCGGTCTAAATAAAATGGAATGATCTGATCATCCATTCAAGGTCATTGGAGGAGGGATTAGAGCAAAATTCTGTATTTAGTTACATGTTAGGAATAAAAGGAAAACTGCTGATTTAATAACTTACATCTAAATAAAATGAAATTTGGTCTTCTATAAAGAGTTCCTCAAATAAAACCTCAAACTCTTAGAAACCATAACTACATGCATTTAAGAACAGTGCTCTGGGTTGGTGGTACATTAATGTTTGAGCAACTGAAAATGTATTTTACGCTTACATGTGTCTTGCTTTTCACAGTATTTCAGGTCAATTGATGCAAGATTTTAAGATGTTCCCTCTAATTTTCATTTCTATAACTCTACTCATTCTTTATGGTCAGCAAAATCCAATATAATTGTCATGACATTTCTCCAAATATTAGGGTCCACCTTGTAGCCTGGAGGCTCTTCTGTCCCCCCCATCCCTCCCATCCTCCTCAATTTCCAGCAGCATGTATCACCTAGGTTGCTTGCTTGGGATATTAATCTCTCATCAACGGTAGTAAGTATGGGACATATATGATGGTCTGTCACTTAGTAAAAGGGAAGAATAGAAGAATTTGCCAAATATAAATATGAGGAAGAAAAATATAACTATCTATAAGGTAAAATACAAGCCATAAGACATTATTCTAGATTTGAAAATTGAACTGTTTCAAAAGGGGAACTTTTTCAGCTTTTAGATTGTTTCACCTTTTTTTCTCAAAATAACTTAGTCACAATTATTCACCAAAAAATATTGAAAAGTGACTGTTTTTTAAAAAATAGCAGGAAAATTTATACAAAAAATGTGCGTACTAAAGATACAGGACAGCTTACAATTGTTTAAAATGCATTTCAGTGTCATAAAAGAACTATGATTTTCATGAAATAAATGAATTACATATACATCAAAAACTCCCTATGATACTCACACCATTATGATATAGGGAGAAAATTATACTTGTTAAAATACAGCTGTATCCAAAAATATTTTTTCGTTTGTTGGAATAGCTCCTTTGAAGTAGATCTTTTATGTCACAGCCAGTTTTCTGTTTCTATCATTAAAATGTAACGACCATTTTGCAAAAAAGAAAACAATGAGTAAACAAAGTGCTCAAACAAAAGTATCCACTGGTTGATTCACAGCAAAACCAAAAATGGTATCTACAAGGAAGCAGGAGTTTCTGATTTAATTGGCTTTCATATTCATTCAACCATTAATGCAATTGGTTTTAATCTCTTTCTATGGGTTTAGCCCAAAAGTGTTAAAAATAGAGATGACAATGCATACACTTGAGTAACCACAGTCAAGCAAATTTCTATATACTCAAGGATATACAAGGATATATATATGTAATATGTATATTCACACATATATCTATATAGTCATATACATGCACCAAAACACACATATGGAGTTATACTTTTTAATAAGTTACATATTTACATATCATCACTAAGAAAGCATACAAATTGATTATGTTCTATAGAAGAGATGCTTGAGCAATCTGAAACTAAGTAATATTTTCATTGACTTATCCTCCCTTCCTCTCTCCTTCCCTCCCTTCCTTCCTTTTTTCCCTCTCCTTCTTCCTTTCTTTTCTACTATTTTCCAATTTTCTTACCAATTTCTTCCCTTTCTCATTCCACAAATAATTATTCATATCACATTTTCTAGAAATGTGTATGTATAGAGGTTTCAATGATAAATAATTATGGAAGAAGACTATTTCATAGAGACTTAATTATACTGGGTGTAAATGCATTGAAAAATGAAAATCATAGGATTTTAAATCAGATAGACCTACAATCAAATCATGATATTATCACTTGTGTGCCTTTGGAAAATTATTTAACCTCACTGAGTTTCCATTTGCTCAAAAGGAAAAATGAATAATTTCAATCCCATTATATGTCTTTGAATAAAATCATGAATGAAAAGATTATAGTGGAGACTTCAGCATATAATAGATGTTCAAAAAATACTAGATATCTACTCTCCCCAAACACATTTAAATAGTAAATCTCCCCAAACACATTTAAATAGTAAATCTCTCCCCAAACACATTTAAATAGTAAAACATAGTAAACCTATGCTCCAAAGTTGTAGGTTTACACAGAGTCACGAAAAGAAAATATGCCCAGAGTTTTACAATGTTCTATAGTACATATTTTACTTAAAAGAGGTGCTTAATAAACACTGGTTGAAAAATATATTGGCTGTTACCAAAAAGAGGGAAAGAGAAAAATTGAGAGGAACTCAGAGAGACGATGTGGAAAAATTAATATGATAGTGAGTATCAATATGGCAGATTAAAGGTGACTGGAACATTCTTCCTTGACCACACAAATGGCATTGTTTTGTAATGCTGACTTGTAACATTTCCAATCTCAATTTTATTTATTTCCACTTTTATGTAGGATGTGCTTTAATTCACTGAGAAGACAGCTAAGGCAAGTAAACCTCCAGCCATGACAGGCAATACTCTATGTTTCCATAAAATAAATTGCCACATGGAAAAACAGATGAGCCAGAGAGGAAAGTAGATCTGCTGGAGATTGAAATAATGTGGTGGAAACAACAAGCAAAATGGAAGTTCTCACGAGGAAGTGACCTGACCTCTTGGAGCACACTGTGTATTCTAGAAACCCAAAGCATGTCCTGCCTCGATCTTTTATCTGCTCATAAATACTGAGGAGTCTTTTATCCTGGAATGGGATGGGTGATTCTAAATGAGATTTGAACACAGTGGGCTCCAATGGAACCTGGCATTGTCTGGACTTGGAACCTCACCACTGCTTGTACAGCATTCCAAAAACTCTGACAGTATTCTTAGTTATAAATGGATGGTTTTATGAAAACAATAAAGCAAAAATAGGAGCAGATTTATGGTTAGAAGTAAAGTACTTTCAAGACACTGGGAGTATAAAATCAGCTCCTAAGTGTTGATATCAATGTAATTGAGAAACACACTAGAGAAAAAGAATGTTTCTTCTCCATAAATAAAAACTCAAATGCCTGATTGAAATGGCATTATTGTGCCTAATGAAAAGGTATTGAATAAAAGGCAGATTTCTTTCCAAGGCTTTGCAAAAATAATGCTCCCAATGTTTTCACTGTCCAGTCAAGTACTGCATAGAGAGGATGCCCAAAACTAAGTGGTTCCCTTACAGAAAGAGACCTCTTTGCAGATAGTTTCAAATGGTCAAAGGGCTTACAGTCCTTAAGCATTAAAAATAAGAAATTAATTCCATTCAGACTGGTTCTATGTTTGCCAAGCAACACTCCTGATTGTGATTTCGTTCTCTATGTGGATTTTCTACTGTGATTAAAGGAGACAGACAAGTATATAGAAACCTCTGATCTACATAATGTAACCTGACAATTATATTTCTCACTACACAGTAGGAAGCTGATATTCTACTTCATCTTCCTCAGTCTCTTGTGAGTTTTCTAAATATGAATCAGAATTTCAAGTTCCAATTACCTACAAGAATTAAAAGATGAAATTACCAAGACATGTGAGAGTTAGGGCCAGCCAGACATACTGGTAAGTTTGCCAAGTTAATCGTGTTTATGGGAAAATTGTTTTTCAAAGCATGGGGGAGGCACAAAGAAATACAAGACTTAGTCCCACCCCTCAAGGAATTTCCAAATCAGATGAGGAGGTAAGACGTATACTTGTGGGGACATAGGGAAAGACATGAAGGCATTTGAGGTCAAACAGAATAGTGAAATGTATGTTATATAAATATATTAAGAACATAAACATACACCTAGCACAAAGATTAGTAGGATATCTCTGGGTAGTGAGATATATTTGCCTTTCATATATTTACATTGTCTATAATAAACATGTATTTAAAGTGTTTTCTATGCAAACAGCCCCATTAAAAAGTGGGCAAAGGACATGAACAAACACTTCTCAAAGGAAAACATATATAAGCAGTCAACCAACACTTGAAAAAAATGCTCAGCCTTCTTAATTATCAAAGAAAGGCAAATCAAAACTGCAATGAGATATCACCTAACTCTAAGGTAAGGATGATGGCTCTCCTTACTAAGTCAAAAAACAACAGATCTGGCACAGCTACTGAGAAAAGAGAACACTTCTACACTGTTAATGGGAATGCAAGCTGGTTCAATCTTTGTGCAAAGCAGTGTGACAATTTCTCAAAGAAATACAAATTGAGCTTCCATAAGATGAGCTTCCAGTAATCTCTCTTCTAGGAATATACCCAAAGGAACATAAATCACTCTACAAAAAAGACACCTACACACACATGTTTGTTGCAGCACTTTTCACAATCACAAAAACATGGAATAACAAAAATATGGAATCAACTCAAATGCCCATTGAAAGTGGACTGGATAAAAAAAAATGTGGTACATATTCATAATGGAATATTATTCAGCCATGAAGAGGAACAAAAGTATGGTCTTCACGTCAACATGGATGCAGCTGGAGACCATCATACTAAGTGAACTGTCACAGAAACAAAGAACTGAATATAGCATATTCTCACTCATAAGTGGGCCCTGATCACTGGTCTCACAGCACAAGGGTGGGATCAGCAAATGCTGGACACTGCTAGAGGAGGGAAGGAGGGACATGGCAATAAATACTAGGTACCTGCTCCACTATCAGGAGAAGAAAGGGCCAGTTAGAAGCCCAAACCTCACCCACATGCAACTTTCTTATGTAGTAAATCTTCACTTGTATCCCACAACTTGAAAATCAAAACAAATAAAATAAGAAATAAAGTGTTTTCTGTAGAGTATAATGGATTACCATGAGTGTGGGCAGAAAGGAAAGATCTACCTTAGGATTTACTTTGGGTTTTTACAGACATAATTGGCAGGTAACCAAGATATGTTACCAATCAAAACTACTTATATTACTTTCTTATTGCTACTGTAACAAATTATCCCAAATTTGGTGACTTGGTTTAAAACAACCTAAATTTATTATCTCAGAAGCCTGGAGATCAAAAATCCAAAATGGGTGTCACTGAGATAAAATCAAGGTGTTGGCAGGGCAATATTCCTCCTGGAAGCTCTGGGGGAGAATTTATCTTCTTGACGTTTCCAGCTTGTAGAGGCTTCCCACATTTTTTTGCTCATGGCCTCTTATCATGCTCCAAACCAACCATGGCTGGTGGAATCATTCTCATACTACATCACTCTGACATTGACACTCCTGCCTCCTTTATTTGCTTATAGAAAATCTTGTGATTACATTGGGCTCACCCAGGTAATCCAGAAAAAATATTCCCATCTTAGGATTCTTAACTTAATCACATCGGCAAAGTCCTTTTTGCCATATGCAGTAACATGAATTCATAGGTTCAAAGAATTAAGACATGGGCATCTTTGGGAGGTAGATTATTTTACCACAATAATATCAACAAATAACCACATTTACTAGCACAATTCCTTTTGGGAAGGGATGTACGCTTTCCCTTTTTATTTACATTATCACTGTTTAAAACATTATATTTTAGTTTGGGTAGTCTAAGAAAATCATCAATGTCAAATTTGTATTTCACTACTAAGATCCCAAGAGAACAGACGTAGAGGTGATTCTGTTCAAAAAGTAGAGCTTTCTTCATAGCATCCTAGATGAGAAATTATGCTCTTCATTCATAGTTAATGGAATGCTGAAAATTCATAAAAATACATGCTGTATTCAGTTCTTTGTTTCTGTGATAGCTCACTTAGTATGATGGTCTCCAGCTGCATCCATGTTGCTGTTATATGTTATGAAATAATGCTTTGCCTGATTACCCAGGGACTAGACATGACTAACTAGAAATAAATACAGGGAACAGAAAATCTAGATGATAAACTTCTTGACAATCAAATATTGGAAAATAATTCTATCAAATCCAACTGCTGTTAATGAGACACTACTGTAACCTAAAACAATGTGAGGTTAGAGATTTACTTTTATAATCAACATTTTGCAGCGCTATTCACATTGAAGTTGATGGTATCTCCTGGGAGATCTGATAGGGTTTATAATCTACAATGTTAGGACTTAGTCTATGACCATGATTTACCCTCTGCCTACAAACCCGTGATAAACACCTGTTCATCTTCCAAATCTTAGTAAAGTCACCTCCCCAAGGAAGCCCTTATTCACTGTATTTATCACCCCAATCTCAAATAACAATGCCCCTTGCCTTCTTTGAAATTATTCTAGGCATACTTCTGTCCTAACTTTATGACTTCCTTTTTTGCATATCTTCATGCCCACACTTACACATTAACACCCAAAGGTGAGATTCCGCTTGACTCATTTTCAGTAATCTTAAAGATAGCTATGAAACTGGAGAGAAGTTTATAGTCTGATAGGGCTATCCCATTGGCTAAAATATTGAAACATTTCAATGAGTAACTGCTTCCCTGAGCCTTTCCCTGGGACTCTCAGTCCACCAACTAAAGGGGGAATGCCTGGGCCAAGAGGGAGCCTTGGGGATCCAACTTTACAACAACAGCCATGGCCCCTTCTGATTCATCAGTGTCCATGTTCCACAAACTGCATTCCTCAACTTCAAGACAGTGTCTGGCGTGTAATGGTACACTGGCCTAGGTGATTCAACTTAGGAGAGATTCCAGAATGGCCAGATAATTTTATCTCACAAATGAAAATATTTTCGTATTTTGAAATGAACGCCAACAACCAAGAAATGAAAAATGGTGCTTTGTAAAAATGACATGCTTGATTGAACTGAGAATAAAACTAAATGAAATAGGTATAAAACTGTAGAAAAAAAGAGATTTCTAAAGAAGTTCTAGAAAAATTTTTGAAAAATAGAAATTTTGGGTAAAATGATTCATAAAAGAAGACTTTAAATATTTTCTTAGTACAAGAAATACAAGTGAAAACAAGTACAAGCACAGGGAACCATTTCTTTTATCTTGCAATACAACTGTCCTTCCCTTGAAGTAAGATTCCAGTAGAATTTCAAAGACATTTAAACAGATTTCAGAGAGCAGTTGCTATTCTGTGCCTTTAGGCTCTTTGTCTTTATAAGAGCTGATATTAATGAAATCAAAGATATTTTAAATGGGGCTATTGTTCCATTTGATAATGTAGGTTTTCAAAAGGAAGTAATAGCCATTGAAAAAAATGGTTATCATGAATGGGACACTGCAATAAAGATGATTGGGTATTAGTCAGTGTATAAATTTTCTAAATTAAACAAAGCTTTACTCTGTAAATTTGAAATTCACCTACTTTGGTGAGTCTTCACTACCAAACTTGAAAAATAGTTATATTATACAGGCCAACACCAAACCACAGAAAAGTAACAAAAATAAACCGACAATTTATCAAATCTCTCAAGGGAGAAGAACTTTTTAAGCTTTGAAGTCTTTCTAAGCTTTGCAGAAGGAAAAAATACAAAGAAAAAGATAAATAATTGTTAAAAAAAGAAAAACTACAATACACACATGCTGTAAGTTGAATAAATAAATAAATAAAAGGCAAATCCGAGAAGAAAACAATAAGTATGTTTTAATATAAAAAGAGCTTATACAAATTACTAAAAAAAACTCTTAGACTCTAATAAATAAATTGGCAAGAGACATTGTTTTAGTTTGCTAGGACTGCCGTACAAAATACAACATACTGGATATTTTAAATAACAGGAATTTATTTTTTCACAGTTCTGGAAACTGTCAACAGGTTTGGTTTCTTCTGAAACCTCTCCTTGGCCTGCAAGTGGCCACTTTCTGTGTCCTCACATGTCATCTCTCAGTCTTTATGTTTTCTGAGGCCAATTTCCTCTTTTTATAAAGACAAGAGCCATAATTTATCTTAATTAACTCTTTAACAGCCCTATCTGTTAAAGAGTTAATTAAGAAGTAACATTCTGAAGTAGTGAAGTTTAGGGCTTGAACATAAGTATGAAGGGGTACAATTTATCCCAAAAGCAATTTATCCCATAAGCAATTCAAAAAAGAAATATTTCCTAAAGAATGCACATAAAATGTTACCTTTGCTAATAAGTAAAGGAATGCTAATTATAGGTAAAATATACTTTTATCTTTTATTTATCAAACTAGTAATAACTGAAAGAGCATTTTAATGCCATTAGCATTTTAAGACTTGCAAGGTTTCAGTTTAGTGAGAACTTTGAAAGTACTGGCATAAGTGTAATCTGGCAAGCCATTTTAGAAAGGAAACTTTCAATACAGTCAACATTATGAAAAATATTAAACTATATAGATCAATATAATCAAGAAAAAGATAAGAAAACATCTATCTGGATATCATCATATTTACTTCTAGAAAGAAACTTTTACTGAAATATTATTCAACTGAGTATTAGTTATAATTCCAAAAAATTTGAAAAATATTAAATGCTCACAATGAGGAAACTCTAATATGAACTCTATACTTCATGAGCTGGTATGCAACCATTAAAATGATGTTTAAAAAGACTGTGAAAAACATAAAACATCTACAATTTGATTTTTCAATAAGCAGGATACAGAGTTACATATTTAAAAGATGCACAGAATAAAAAGTCAGGAAACACACCCACAGTTATTACTTAAAGATAATAGAACTGTTTTGTTGTTATTTTTTTTACTGGTATTAATATTTTAAATTTCCAAAAAGCAACATGTATTAGTGTTTAGAATTAAAAATAATTATTTCAAACCCAAACAAAATTTTATTGGAGGCGTTAAAGTGCAGTTTCAATTATATTAAGCATAGCTTAACGCATCAGCTTCTTACTTAGATGCTTTGCTTTCTCTCTGCCACATGGTTTTTTAGTCAACTGTTATGGAGACATGAGTGATACTTTTACACAACACCCTATTCCACTTTCAACCCCATTCTGCCCCAGAAATGAAAAGAGATCACCCTATGGGAAAATGTCAGAGATACCTATTATAATAATTTGAGAATCATTAGTGGGTCAAGTTCATCATTCAAGGAGCCCTGGTAAGATAAATCCTGTTCATACTGAGACTACTCATTACATTGGCCTGAAGGTCAGAGATATGCTTCACTAGTTCCACAGACACCATGATAATAGGAGAAATTGCATGTTTTCTGTCTTTCACTAAGACTGCAAGGGAAATGTACAACAAGATGTGGCAAGTGCTAACACATGCATCCCAAATCTCAGTAAGTGCAGGATATAAAATACTGCACACCAGAATTGGTGAAATGGTGTTATTTTACTCCTTGGTAAAATATAGAGATTCAAAGTACATACAATTCTGAAGCTTGTAAAGAGCTTCCCTGTAAACTTTGGGTGATCAATTGCCCATCCAAAATAGCAAGACTCAAACCATGTTCATTAATTTGATGGCAATATTAATTGGTACTCTTATTTTTCTACTAAACTAGGAATAAAAAACATAGTTGTAATGAGTTGAATAGTGTTGCCCCCAAATTTATATCTACCTGGAACCTCAGAATTTGATCTTGTTTGGAAACAGGGTCTTTGCAAATGAAATTAAGGTAAATATCAAGGAGAAATTATACTGCATTAGGGTGGACCCTAATTCCAATGAGAATGCCCTTATGAGGGATAGAGAAAGATACATAAGAAAGAGGCCATGTTATGTCAGAGGCAGAGATTAGGGTAACAGTGCCACAAGCCAAGGAATATCAGGAGCCTCTAGGAGCTGGAAGAGGCAAAGAAAGATTCTTCAGAGCTTTCAAAGAGACTCTGACACTGTTGACTCTTTGATTTTGGATATCTAACCTCCAGAACCATGAGATTATAAATTTCTGTTATTTTCAGGCACATAGTTTATGACCATTTGTTAAAGCAGGTCTAGGAAATTAATACAGGGTACAGAGACAATCACGCCACATTTCACAAAAAAGACCCCTTTAATTATTGAGGCAGAATGGTGTGGTAGGAAGAGTAAAGTCAAAGGGCTTGGGTACTGGCTGCATATCTCCATTGGGCAAACCAGTGCCTCTCCAAATATCCCTTTAAGAGAAACAGGATTATCGCCTCAATCACATAGAATGGGATGACAAGATTAAAGGAGATGGTGTATGTAGTTTGCACTTGATAAGGCGTAAAGTAGACAGACATGCTGATGGTTTTGTTGTGGTTAATAGTTTAGTGTAAATATCTAAATATTATTATTAGTTTATACTAAGTATCTAGGAAATATGAGAATAGAAAGTAAGAAAGACATTTACACAAGTACATGTATGGTTTACCTTTCAGTTCTTTCCTTATTATAGAATCTCTTTTTTGCCTAAGGGGTGGGTTTATATCCCGAAGACTGACTTTGGACCCTGAGATGAATCATTTATCACATAGGCAGGTGAATTATTAAGGATGTTTCATAAAGGGAGTAACTTGGGGCTCAGTTATTTTTAGGATTGCTGTCCTGTCATTAATAATCATTTGTACTTTTAGTCATCTGAATGGGAAAAGAAAATAAATAGATGCCCCTGATCATGCTAGGACAGCTTTGGGGTCTCTAACTAAAAAAATTAAAAATTAGGAACAAATAATCTTGCCATTAATGTCCAGGTCCTGGGTTTTGAAGGCATTCTCCATCCTATTTGAGAAAAGTGGCAGATGGATGGCATCAAAGGCAAGAAAATCAACTGCCATTATTTAAGTAATAGCAACAAGACAACACTATTTTTACAAAATTCAAGACTGTAATAGCTACTAAATAAACTATCCCCTTTTTAAAGTAAGATCTTAAGAATACTATTCAGACTAAATTCATAACTCACGATTGTGAACCACTTTGAGCAAAACAAATATTACTAAGGCAAATTATTTCAAACATTATCTCTCAGAACTGATGCTACTCAAACATGTTTTCAAAATTAAATAGAAGATGCAATCAAGCCTTTTGACATTCATGCTTTCTTCCCTATTAGAGCAGAAAGCAAGACTCATTCCTCTGTCCTCATGTTCAATGGGAAATTGATGACACACCTCCTAAGGTGTTCTGAGTAAAACAAACAGACAGCAAATGATTTTGTCTGAAGCCCAATTCTTTTAGGAGCATTTTGTCAAGATTGCATCATCAGTTCCTGTGATCACAGCTTTCAGTGGAAGTCTACTCTGATGGCTGCCACTGTTCTCCAGTCTTCGTTCATGTTCCGACAGAGGACCCGTGTGAAAGTGTTAATTCCTCACTGTTCGGCCTTCTACCCACTTGATACTACTCTCAGACATGCAAGTAATGCTGACTGGAAAAGAACTAGACCATCTCTAGAATTTCTCTCTATCCTCCTTTATAAGTTTATCCCCTCATCCAGTCCTGATGGGCCACTGCAGCATGCACCTAATAAGACACTTCATAATTTGACTTCTGCTTACCCCTGCATTCATATCACCCACCACTGCCCTCCACATAAGCTAGTCTGCCACTCTCACACTGAGAGTCAGGGCCATCTCACTCTTCTGGACCTTAGTAGAGAGACAGCAGGCCATGTCAGTTTGGAACACATTCTTGAGATTCTTGCCAAAACACCCTTTCCACTGAGTTTCCTGTTCTTCCTTTCTCCTCCTTTGCTTAAAACTCTCATGACTTTGTATTTCACACTTAAGAGTGTAACTTTCTTATCCCCAGGCTAAAGCTGGTACTATGAAGTAATCCTCCTTAACTGCAGTTTCACTTTCCATAGCTTTAGTTATTTTTTGCTGTCAAACGTAGCCTGAAATTATTGAGTGGGAAATTGAATAAATAAATAGTTTCTAAGTTTCAAACTGTGCGCTATGCTTAGTAACACAATGAATTCTTGAGCCATCCCGCTCTGTCCCACCTGGAATGTGAATCCTCCCATCCTTCCTTTGTCTAGCAGCTCCATGCTGTAGACATTCTACACTCATGTATCATTTAGGAGCCATCTTGGTGATCAGCTCTATTGTTGTGGCATCTCAGTGCTGGCGTTCAAGAAATTCTTATTTTACTTAATCATGTCCCCAAAGCACAAGGGGGGTGATGCTGGCAATTGGGATATGACAAAGAGAAGCCATAAAGTGGCTCCTTTAGGTGAAAGGTGAAAGTTCTCAATTTATAAAGAAAAAATATGTATGCTGAGATTGCTAAGATCCCACAGTAAGAAAAATCTTTTATTTATGAAATTGTGAAGAAAGAAAAAGAAATTTGTGCTAGCTTTGCTGCCACACCTCAGACTGCAAAAGCGACGGTTATGGTATGTGATAAAGGCTTAGTTAAGATAGTAAAGGCATTAAATTTGTGCCTGGAAAACATAAGCAAAACGTGCTCCTATTGACAGCAGTCAGCAATTGGGTTTGGTCTATCTGTGGTTTCAGGCACCCACTGGGGGTCTTGGACTGCATCTCTTGAGGATAAGGGAAGTTACTGTATCTTCCACTCTGATACCACTTTCTAAACATAAAACCAGCATGAAGAGATGGTCTGAAATGGTTTTTAAATAAACTAAAGGAATTAAACCTGAGTTTATTTCCTGTTTTATAACATTCAATGATTTGTTTAAACTCTTCATGCATCATTGTTTATTAGTTATAAAATTATTTAAAATAGAATTAAGGACTAAATGATACAGCATTTATGAATACATTCCATGAACTCAAAAGTACCTTATCAATAAAAGGGTTATAATCATCACTTTCATTTAAAGAAAATCTGTTTATTCACCATAGCACACCAAGTTTATTGATACTTGTAGAAATAGACACTCAGAAATCCCCTCACAGGGTATTTTACATGGAATTTTGAGGCCTCATACATACTTGCAATCTGACTCAGGTATGAGGAAAGAAGCAAAACTAAACTGTATGATCTCAATGTGAAGAAAAATGTTCAAAATTTCAAAGCCTAAGGATTTTTATCACCATGCTCAGGGTGACAACAGCATTTTGTTTCCTCAAATGTCCCTTCTTTCCTCTAAGTCTTATGCCAGATTGGGGATCAGGGTATAGTGGTTAAGCTTGATGATGGCTTGACTATCAAATAAGTGAAGCACTGACATCCTTCGAAAAAAAGTGGCTAATTATAAATACATTTAGAAAATAAATATTACAATTTATTCAGCATTTACCACAACCAAGTATCAAGCAATCTATTATTGTTTTGTATTCATTGTTCTCATCTATACCTGTGCATCTATTAGGTGCATGAATTAGTCCAGACCATGTGTGCTCTGAGAAGGCTAATAACCAACTGCCCTTTCAAACTATATTTCCCAAATGACTAATGTTGATTTGAAGAAAAAACCATGGGCTGGAGAGTAGAAGGGCAGAGAAGGCAGACTGCTGATGGGAACATCTACTTCTCCTATAAGGCCTCAAACAATTCAACCCTAGCCCCAAACTTACAACCCCAGCAGGCAACATAAGAGCCCTACAATGAGATGGGCTCACCTCACCTCCTAGTTAGATAAAACTCAGTCATCTATTGGTACTTAGAATGGCCCTTTACAGGAAGTAGGGAGTCCAAGTGTAGAAAGCAAGGGTCACTACTGATTACCCAGTCCTTACAAAAATGAATCAAGCCTGATCTCATGGTTTCCATAGGGGCAGGTGGGGCACAGGAGAGGTATGTGGAGACACCCTGGGGAAGCTCTCAGAAAAATCCAGAGTGCAAAATGTTATGCAGAACAAACACCCCATTTCTCAAACAAACCAATGACTTGAATAAAAAGGTGAGGGGATCAAGTGTTAGATGCCAAGGGAGACTTGGAAAACAACAACCAAATACCATAGAAACATTTTGTTTGGATTCTGATGCAAACAAACACAATATTAACATAATTTTTGAGGCAACTGAGAAAATGCAAATATGGATCTATGGGCTGAGTATTAAACTGTATCAAGGGATTATTATTACTTGTGTTAGGTGTGTGATAATGGCACAGGGTTTATGTATGAACACGTTCTTGACAGCTGCAGATGTTTACTGAAGAATTTTCAGGAAACAATCATGATGACTGGCATTTGTTTTAAAATATGCCCCCCCTCAAGTAAATTAGTAAATGAAACAAGACTTACAAACTGTTGACAATTGTTGAAGCTAGGTAAAGGGTACATGAGCTTTATTATATAATTCACTTTCTCTTGTTTGCATTTGAAATTTTCATAATCAAAAAACTTTACGAAAAAGTAAATACATTGATTATTTTTATATTAGAAAAAGACATTTGTGCCTGCCAGACAATATGTCCAGGTTTTATAAATGTAACTGGATTTTATAAATGCAACAGCCCAGATCCTTTTAAATCCATATGAAATCACAATTGGCTTAAACATAGGTATAGAAAAAGTAAGTGGAGCCATGAGGAAAAGCTGCTTGGAGAAGATGAATGTCAGGGATAACATCTGATGGAACAATCAATAAGTATATGCATAGCCACAATGTGAAGGAAGTTAATAAACTCCAAAGAATAGAAGTTCAAGCAAAAAGGTGGCAAAACTATTAACAGAAAATCACTCTTTCTCTACTCTCTGTGGGTGGTACAGCCTCCTTCTCCTTCAGGACCCATCAAAAATTATAGACCTGTGATGCCTTTGCCAGCTCCCCAAGGCTATTGACTGCTCCCTGATTGAATTACATACAGCTGTATCCATACTTTTCTGATTTTATCTCTCACTTTATAAAGGAAAGGATATGCCTTGGAATGTGGTACATGTACATGATTAAGAAATACTCATGAAAAAAAAATATTCGTAGAAGAGATGCATGCATGGGCAATAAGAAAGAAAGGAGGGGGAAAAGAGGGAGGGGGAGAGGAAGACAGAGAGAGAGGGAGAGAGAGAGAAAGGGGGGGAGAGAGAGAGAGAGAGAGAGAGAGAAAGAGAGAAAGAGAGAAAGAGAAGAATGAGAAAATTTTTTTCTATTCCATCCTGGGAATAAAAATCACTGGGGCTTAAATTTAAAAGAAGGCTTCATTTAAATATTTCCAAACTAATTAGAATCAGACACTCATTTTCCTTAGTAGCCTGCTATCAGGAAATTTGTTTAGTTTTGTTTTAGCTAGACTCAATCCACTCATTGTCCTTTGTGCAGCAATTCATCAAATGTGCTAGCCTGGAAACAGTTGAGACTTTTTTATCTCTTGCTGAGAAAAGAAACTTTTCACTGAGCTATCACTTACACAGTTATTTTTACTTGACTCTCAGCTGAAATACTCCTGCTGTATAGCATATTGAGCATATTGAATACTTTATTGACCATAAAATGTGCTGCTGCAATTAGAAACTCTGCTCCCCCTGCCCCCTCCCAGCATTTTGCCTTTCTGGAGGCATTGGGAAGCTCATTCCTGTTTATCAGTTTTTCAAGGATGTTTGCAATTTACCAAAACTGAATTGGAAACTTAGTCAAATATCTGGCATCTTAGTGAGTATTTCCAAGATCTGCAACTAAGCAGGGCAGGGTAAGGTGTGTGAGATGCCTAACACATAATCTAAAAAGGGTTTTCACACTATCTGAGATCCTAAGAAAAAATGTTCACTAAGAAAATCAGGAGCAAATCCACTTAAGAGACTGACTTATAAATCATTCAGTTTTGTCGGACAGTCTCTGGGTGCACTAAAAGCTGGCTCTCTTCAAGTTATTTTAGAAACAGTCGCCTCTATTCGGTATCACAAAATAAAACAGCACAGGGCTCACAGCAGATACCGTGTTTAAACAGCATGACCTTTCAGATCTCATGCCCAAGGCAAAGTTTGGAACTAGGAGGTAAGGACACTATTAGTTGAAAAAATGAATGGAAAAAGAACTCTTCCTGGTCCCTAAGGAATAAGCTTAGGTTATTTACAGTAAGCTAACAGCAAATCAGAATTAAGTGTTTGAGTTGCAACAAAACTGGTAGTTCATGCAGTTTACATTTCCCATAGCATATTTCCCTCCATGCTCCCTCTTCCTCCTCCCCAACAGGTTAAAGTAGGGGAGCCAGGGACTTGTCTTTGGGTCTCAGGTCCTAACTTGTGTTGTTTTCTGTAGATTTCACAGCTGCTGTCAAGTAAACGTTTTGTTAAAGCATCATACCCTTCGGGAAACTATACTCAAGCCCATACCCCAAAGCCTTCTGGGTGTAGACCCCTGATGACATTCTGATGAGGTGGGGTAGGTGACTGTTACCTCAGAGCTTCCAGTTCTACCCTCAGCCTCTTCCCTACATCTTCTGACCACCTCATCCTGTCACACCTATCAAGAAATAGGCAGAGACTCCAGGAGCTATAGCTTAGTGGTACAGAGAATCTACCAGACATTGTGCATGCTGGCAATGCAGCAGTGAATGAGACAGAAATGTCTCTTCTTCTTGGGGAGCTGGTATTCTAGTAGTTTAAAATGAGCATGTCCTAAGGGCTTGCATCTTCTCACAGCAGGCATCTTACAAAGCACTCTACATGCAGTATGTTTGGTTTCCTGTGGCAGTTTTTTAGTAATTCTCTCAATAACACTTCTTTCAAGTCTCTACTCAACTGTCACTTTTTAAGGGAAACTTCTTCCTATAAAGAAAAGTTCCTCCCCCACCTACTACCCACCATTTCTCCAAATCCCACGTCTCTCTATCACTCTTACCTTGCTTTCTTTTTTTCTTTTTCTTTTTTTAAGTTTTAAAACAAGGCTTATTAGAGAAAGAAGAGAGAAAAGAAAGGGAGACATGCCAGAGTTGGCATGGGCCCTTTTGCCTGCTTTATTACCACTACCTGACATTCATTCATTCATTTATTATCTGTCTTTCCTTGCTAGAATATAAACTGCCTCAGGGCAAGCAACTTGGTTAATTGCTACTGAGGATCTGGCTCTTTGTAAGGGCTGGATGAATATTTGTTGAGTGAATTAATGCATCAATAACCATGAACAATAGGTATGACCATCAATCTAGTTTCACAGTTGGGGAAGCTGGACACTTAGGGAGGTTAAAAAAGAAAAATTGTTCGATGTCACCCAGTTGATAAGCAGTAAAACCAGGGCTCAGACCAGGTCTCCCAGGACAGAAAGCCTAGTCTCTTGATCTTTACTCTAAATTGCTCTGCCTCACATAATCATTTCTTTAATACGTCTAATAGTAGACACTTTCATAAACCCTCAACTTTCTAGGATAGGATGAAGACACTAAAGAGAAAAAAATGCCACTAAACAACATACAATAAACAAAAGTTTTAGATAAAATTTAAGCACTTTAGAATAAAATTTAAGACAGTATGATCTTGCACAGAGTTGACATAAAAAATAAGTGCTATTGAGGGACTGAGAGAGTAAAAGCTTTTGAGACAAGCACTGATGTTAAGTCTGTCTCTGCCATAAATCATTTATTCACTTTCTCAACCTCAGTTTTCATATAAGTGGGAATGATGCCTATCCCCATCAAGGTAGAAGGAAATGAGATAATGAATGGAAAGTTGCTGGCACAAATTTAAGTCAAATGAGTGACTCACTTAATCACATTACTCTAATTAAGGAAATAGACACATAAATTAGGTTTCGTTTATTCACCTATTAAAATGCATCACATGCCGGGCTCGGTGGCTCAGCCTGTAATCCCGCACCTTTGGGAGGCTGAGGTGAGTGGATTGCCTGAGCCCGCAGGTTCGAGACCCGCCTGGGCAAGCAAGACCTCATCTTTACAATAAATCAAAAAATCAGCTGGGCATGGTAGCGCGCGCCTGTAGTTCCAGCTACTTGGAAGGGTGAGGTGGAAGTTTTGCCCTCGCCCAGCAAGTTGAGGCTGGGGTGGCCCTACTCGGCCATTGCACTCCCTTGGGGGTGACGGTTTTAGACGTCAACTCAAAAAAAAAAAAAAAAAAAAATTTGTGAGCTGTGTCTGTTCATTTACTCATCCAGAGTGCCTCTATCCCATCTCTGTCCAGTCCCAGAATAAAGCCTGTTGGGACTTTGAATGGAGTTGCATCAGGCTTAGTTTGGGAAGAGTTAGCCTTTAATGTTAGAAACAGTTCTATGGTGTTTACTGCTGGCTGAGCCCTGCTCAAGGCCTCTTCTTTTACTCCTTAGAATAATCTCCATCAGATACAGTGGGAAGCGGGGGCATAGTTGAGGCACACACAACTTGTGAGAGAAGTGCTGAGATACCACCTAGCTCCCATCTCTGGTTTAACTCAACCCTACAGCTACCTAGACTGTACAGCATCATGTCTTTCTGTCCTGAGACTTGAGGACCTGTCCTTGGGGGCAAGCCAAGGGGCTCTTTCTTCTCTTGGCCCCACCTGGGACCTGTTGAGACTGTTCCCAGGGGTCTTCATAGTGAGGCAGTAACATGGAGTTGGTCAGGAGGTCACTCAACCTCACTTTGCCTCTGTTGCCTCATTTATGACACAGGGATTAGAATCAGGTTTGGTCATATGTCCATGGTGATAGGCACACAGTTGGTACTCTGTCGTGTTGTTTTGTGCCTGCTGCTGCAACTCTGGGCTTCTCCCCTGGGTAGGCTGTAGGTTGGTGGTTTTCTTCTGCCCTTTCTGGGCTCTGGACAGACTGTCTTCCTTGGGTTGACTTTGGCCTCTTCTGGAGTGCTATACTAGTGTTCTTCCATGGCTGATGGAGGTTTGACCAGTCCTTCCTTTTCCTGCTTTAATTGGAAAATGCTCCTGGAGTCTGACCCTGTGTAGATAGCTCCCATCAATTGTGGCCTATGTGTCATTGGTTGGCACTTTGGCGAGCACTAACAGGGGTCTGATCCCCCTCCCCCAACCCCACCATATACTGGTCATGCCTCAGTTTCCTTGCCTGTAAAATGGGAAAGATGTACTGGCACTGCTCCCACCTGCATATTTCCCTGTCTTAACAGCGTTAACAACTGTTATGAAAAATAAAGAGAAGGGCTTGTTTTATGTGAACCTGTGTGGTGTCTCTGAGTCCATCTGCCCTTCTTCCAGGGTATGTCTGCATGTAGTTTGGCCCCTAAAACTCATGATGCCTTTGAGCAAGAGTCAGGCATCTTTTCCATGGCATGTGTGGCCAGGGTCTGCCCTGAGACCTGTCCTGTCCCAGGTACCTGGGCCCATGGCTGATGGAGGGAAGCATGGGGGTGGGGGTGGAGGGTGGCTGGTGAGCACCATGCCTAGGAGGATCAGGCTGGGAATGGAAGTTCTTTTTGGTTAGTATTTATTATTGTTTCTCCCTCCTCCTGACATTTGTAAAATGGTATATGCTTATAAAAATTTATAAAACTGAATACTACAAATAAGCAAGTAGATATTACCCCATCTAGGAGTTTCCCATTTGGTGTTGTTTCCCAGCAGATATTAAAGTAAGACCAACAGTCTCACCCATGGAGGGCCCACCGATCTAAAATACTGGTCCCTCTTGGACCTTCGGGGCACTTGGGGGAGGCCTTCCTGAGCTGCTATGAAAAGTTTGGTGTTTCTCTGACCCGGACAATGTCATTGGAGCCAGGCGCAGCTATACGGGCTCCACAGACCCTAGGCAGGGAGCTCGCCTGTGCTATTGCTTGTGTTCTCTCTGGCTCTATTCCCAAAGTCCCTGATTGGGGCCCAGGGGGAATAGCCTTTTCAGCAGGCTTGTTTCCATGGGATGAAGACCCTGGGGGATGGCTCTTTGTTGGGGTGGAGTCCTCAGGAGGAGGGGGGCCTGGGGCTCAACAGTGGTGACCACCTACCCCAGCAGACATCTCTCCTGCCATACAGGCCTCCTGATTACTTGCCACGTGGCACACATCCCTCTGCCAGCTGGATACAGAGAAGAGATTGTGCGGTACCTGCGGTCAGTGCAACTACCTGATGGTGGCTGGGGCCTGTGAGTATGTCTGACCCCATTTCACTGTGTGTATTTGTTCTTGTGTAGGAGATGCTTGGGTTTCCAGGCAGCTGTCAAGGGGTTAGACTGTAGCTGTGGACCTGGGATGAGTGGGGGAGAATCTGGAAGGAGGGGAGTGGGCTGGAGGCTATGTGCAGGCCAGGTTTCAATTTCACTCCCTGTGTTGTAAATAGGTTTCATGACTGGTTGGGAGACTCTTCAGACCCCCATGTAAAAACTATCAGTCTCTTGTTACTGAGGCAGAAGAAAATGTCCCTAGGCTTTGGGACAGCAACAGGTGGAGGCAGGGCCTGGCAGCCCTCCCCATGTCTCAGCGAGAAATCCACTTTCTAGTGGTATGGCATGTGTTTTGGAAGCAGAGCCCTAGCCTGAATTGGGCTGCCCTTGGATTAGATGTGTAGACTCAGTTGAAAGGAGCAGAAGAGCCGGGGCAGTTCCTGTCTGGGAGGTTTTGGGACTGCTCATTGTCATGGGTGGTACATGAACTCTCACTGGATAGTGGCTGTCAGGTGTCTCCTGTGTTGACATGTTGTGTCAGGGTGAGGTATTTCAGCATTCTCACTTTTCTGAGGAAGCGTCCCGAAAATGCTGCTTATTTCTTAGCAGTAAGGACAGATGTTGTTTTCTTACCAGTCTTCTGCTCCTATAGGCACATTGAGGACAAGTCTACAGTGTTTGGGACTGCACTCAACTATGTGGCTCTCAGAATTCTGGGTATTGGACCTGATGATCCTGACCTGGTACGAGCCCGGAACATTCTTCACAAGAAAGGTAAACCCTGTGCAGCATGTGCTAGGAAAAGGGTTCTTGTCAGCTCTGTAGTAAGCTTTTACAGATGAGAAACTGAAAGATGAACCTCCAGTTGAAACACTGGGTGAAACACATGAACAGGGAATTTGTCAAAGCAGAGGTATGTGGAAACTGTTTATAACCTACCAGTAATTTTTTGAAAAGCAAATTAAGATCTGAGAATGGTGGAGCGCACCTATGGTCTTAGCTATTCAGAAGACTGAGGCAGGAGAATCGCTTAAGCGCAGGAGTTTAAAGCTGCAGTGAGCCATGATTGTACCACTGCATGCCAGCCTGGGCGATAGAATAAGACCCTGTCTCTAAGCAAATAAATAAAATAAAAGCAAATTAAGATAATTAGATAATTATTTTTTTCCTGAGTCAGCAAAGACTGAAAAGCAACATGTTAATATGCCAGAGGGAGAGCCCATGGTGTACAGAGCCCTGCATGCACCCTCCATGCTGGCTATCCTACTGCCCTGCCTTGGCTACTTCTCTCCTTGCCTATGGGCTCTGAAGGCAATCACAGCCCTCAGGAGGCTCCACAGCTCCTGCTTCTCCGAGAGCAAAGCCCATCTCATGTTGCTGCTCTGCAGAACCCAGCCTGGTATTGCCCCCTGCCTTTTATGGACATTCTGCATCCCACACCCCTCCTACCATGCCCTTATTCCACACGGGGATCTCCTGTCCACTCCTCAAAGTGCCTTCGTGCGGCAGCACTCCTCCTGCGCTGCTTTCTTGACCTGATACATCCACGTTCCTCCCTGCCCTGCTAGTTCGGGACTCCCACTTATCTCTCACCTCCCACCTGAAATATTACTTGTTTGGGGATTTCTTTCTGACCAGCCAGGCTAGACAAAGTATCCTGCTACACATTCTTATAAGGTCTTGCATTTTCTTTCATGAGCTTGTCACTGTTGTGATTGATTCACTGTTCGCCTTTTGGGTCATTGATGCTGAGTTCCCGGGGCTGCTGTGTGATTCCTCTTCTGGGGCCTGTCTGGTGGAGAAGGATTGCTTGGGCCACACTTTGCCTAGTAGCTTCGTGGATCTGTGTTGACTTTCACACAGCGTGGCAGTGTGTCTTCTGGGGAGGACTGACCCAGTGCTGCTGGAGGTGGCTCTGGACGTGAGGCCAGCGTATCAGGCTACTCTGCAGCCTGGGGCCCATTATTATACCTGTGTAAGACCAATCTGCCAGTGGGAATGATACAGACAGGGCAGCTTAGGCCTGACCTCAGAGGAAGAAGGCTGACCTCGTGCTCTAACTTCCCCATTGCCTTCTCCAGGCACATTGGATATGGGCTCTGTGTGCATCTGGGCCCCTCCCTCGCCCATGCACTGAGGTGTCCCTGCACCTTCCCATGTAACTATCTTTGTATGCTCCTTCCTAGGGCAGGGGCTGTGAACACATCTCCTGGGGGTTGGACACACTTGCTCCTGGGAAAGCAGCTGGTAGCACCCAGTGGCTGTGTGTCTGGGGCAGTCCTGAGTGCCTGGAACCTGCTTCTCAAGTGGGGGTTGTAGGATCCACAGAAGACTGCCCTCAGTTCCTACGAAGAGGGGCACATGTGATACCTGTGAAGCAAGTCTTCCCAGTTAGAAGCAGGACTGGCTCTGCCAACCAGAAGCAGCTGACACAGACCTGTTCTCTCTCCCAGGTGGTGCTGTGGCCATCCCCTCCTGGGGAAAGTTCTGGCTAGCCATCCTGAATGTTTACAGCTGGGAAGGCCTCAACACCCTGTTTCCGGAGATGTGGTATGCTTGCCCCTGTGTCATTGAGTTGGTTGCTGGGTTGCCACTACTTTCCCGATAAATAGAGTGTCACACAGCGAGGGACAGTTGTTCTGTTGAGGGGTGGAGTTAGGTTCCTGTCAGAGGTTCCTGTTCCAACTGAGTCCTACAGAGAGATAGAAAGGTGGCTCCTAGCTGGGCAGGAGGGATGGTGGCTGTGGGAGGGGCACCCCAAGTCAGACTGGAGGCTGGGCTGTGTGGCAGGTGGTTGGGTGCAGGGTGATCAGAAAGCCCCATGTATGGTGCAGTAGGAAGTTCAGGCTTTGTTGAGTTGACTTAATGGACTTTGAGTGTCTATGGAAGTGGAAACGATGGTACCCCCTTTCCCAGTCTGTGCTGCCACCTCTGCCTTCATCTTGCTTGCTAGTGGAAGGGAAGTATGTCTTGATAATATACCTCACCCTCAGACACTTAATGTGCATCTTTAGAAGACGGGTATTTGTTCTGTGACAAAACCACACACTGTTTAAATACCCAACAAAATCCACATTACTTACATCATCTGATATCTGTGATCAGATATCTTGTTACATTTTGTAAATATCTGTTGAAAGCTGTGAGCTTCTCCCCAGAAGACACTCATGCATGAGTTTACCCTCACATGTTGAAAGACGGAATCCCGGAGCCCTGCAGAGGCTGTGCAGCACCCCTGCTGTCCTGAAGTGCTGTGGGAACAGGGGTAGGGATCTCCCCTGGAAAGAGTCAGCAGGGTTGGGGGTTCTCCCTGTTAGATGACTTTGTAGGGGGAAGGTAGGGTCGCAGGGGGTGGAAGGTGAAAGGGGCTACTTAGGAGAGGACAGCAGGGTCCTGATAAAAGGGTCAGAGTACAGCCAGCTTGGGTGATGATGAGGGGGAGGCATGGTAGATGCTGAGGAGACTGATGGATGGTAAGATGACCCAGAGGGTGGGCAAAACTGCCTGTCACCTGGGGTGACCATTCAGGATCTTGGGGGAGGTGTCCTGGGCCATGCAAGCATGCTGAACTGGCAGGCTTGCTGGACTGGAGTCTGAACTTTGCCCATATAAGGAGCAGGCATAAAAGGGCACTGAGAGGGTGGCTGGCACAGCTTACAGGGTGGGAGGGAACGGGGATATGGGGGTGCTATAGACTGGTCTTGTCTGCCCCACTTGGTAGGCTATTGGTCAGTATTGGCTGCATGGTAACAGGGGTGCTGCTTTGCTGAGTTGCTTGGTAGTTGGGTTAGAGGGTGAAGGCAGGTGTGGGATGGAGGATCAGAGACTCTGAACCACTCCAGCTGCGGAAAGGCTGGAAATATGACCCAGGATATGGGAAACACCCCTTAAAGTGAGCCCTCAAGGAAGTGAAAGTTGCTCAAGGCCTGATGCTCACTGGGACAGGGAAGTCAGGGCAGCTTGCTCAGTATCACTCCACTTTTGTGACCTTACCCATGAGGATGGGGTCTTGAAAGGAAAGAGTAGTGGAAAGAACATGTCAGGTACTCACGGACCTAGGAGGCTAGTCTAGTTTGCTAACATCAGAGACAATAATCAAAGTGCAGGCCTCAGGAAGATTCTACAGGCCCATAGTTTTCAAAATAAACTTTTAATTTTGAAGTAATTTCCAGTTTCCAGAAAAGTTGCAAAGATAGGCCAGAGTATTCCCTGGGCCCCTCACATACCAAGGCATGTTTGTTAAAGCCAGCAAACTTACAGACAACCCTAAACGTTTAGGTGCTCACTCACCTGGCTTAAGAATGTGAATTGCTAACAGAACTAGGACTTGTTGACTCCTGGGTTGCACGTGTTGTTTGACTATATCCCGCAGGAGCATGATTGTGATGCCAGTAACCTCACTGACCCATGGGGAATGGCATCTGCTGGATGGAGTTCATGCTTGGATGAACCCAAGGCATCAGTGCTGGCAGTGGGAGACTGGCTTGAGTCCTGGAGTCTCCCACTGACTCATGCTATCCCTTTAGGCTGTTTCCTGATTGGATGCCCGCACACCCTTCCACACTCTGGTGCCACTGCCGGCAGGTCTACCTGCCCATGAGCTACTGTTATGCCATCCGACTAAGTGCCTCAGAGGACCCGCTGGTTCAGAGCCTCCGCCAGGTAAGACCTCAACAAGGAATACAGCACATGGCCTCCAGGACTGAACCTGCCAGGCCTTGGTTTCCCTGGAATTCAACCACACATATCCACTCACCTGGGAACCCTCGGGAGCTGAGAACCCTATCGTCAACCTTCCTCTGTCCTGTAGCAACTGGCAGATGAGCTTGCCTAGAGGGGATTTGTTTCGTGGGCCTGGTAGCAGCCAGTGTTTCTGATGGGCTTCCAGATGCCCACATCTGCCATGTGTCCGCAGAAAGCAGGCCCTGAGATTGGGTTTGGGTGTAGGACATTTATTAGGCATGATCCTGGGAAGGAGGAAGGACAGAGGGAGGAAATGATCTTCAGGCAAGCCCAGGGCTCTCAGAGCTGGGGGATTCTTAGAGTAATCATCATGTGGGTGAGACAGCTGAGCCTTCATGCCCTACAGGGGTCAGTTGCTGGACTTGACCCCACCCTGAGAAGGAGTATGACCAAGGGGCCTTAGAGCTGGGCTGCCCTTCCTGGTTTGAGTCAGGCTGCCTGGGTACTACCCCAAGCCCCACATGGCTCAGGTGCTGTCCTCCCCAGGAGCTCTACGTGGAGGACTTTGCCAGTATCAACTGGCCAGCGCAGAGGAACAACGTGGCCCCTGATGAGCTGTACACGCCACACAGCTGGCTGCTCCGCATGGTGTACGGTGGGTACTACTTGCAGCCGGCCAGGTGGTCTGTGTATGGTGGGGGGTTGCTTGTCACTCACTTGCTCATCTTGTCAGTGGCACTGATCCGCCTCCTCTGTGCCAGGCCCTGGGGGAATAGGGACTTGCAGCCCTGCCCATCCACGCCGAGAGCCAGCTGGGCTAGATTATACCTTCAGGAGCCTACCCTAGACACCTTGGTCACAGGGGTGGGGAGGGTGATGTAGGGCAGTTCCTCCTGGGCAAAAGGAGTTAGGCCTTGAGGCCTAGGGGAGCCCAGGGAGAGACAGGCTCCGACATAGCTTGCATGGGGATGCCAGGCTGAGGTCAGTGTCTGGTATCCAGCGCCTTCTGACTGCCCCCTCCCCCTGCACACAGCACTTCTCAACCTGTATGAGCGCCACCACAGCACTGTCCTACGGCAGCGAGCCATCCAGAAACTATACGAGCACATTGTGGCCGATGACCGCTTCACCAAGAGCATCAGCATTGGCCCGGTCAGTGTCCCCACCCAGTGCTCAACTGTAGCTCTGGGGGGCAAGGACCCAGGACAGAAGCCCCAGAGGCTGATCTTTGAGCTGGGAGTCAGGTTTCCTCATAACCTGGGCACCTCCATCTGGGATGTGGCCCTCTAATCTCACAAGCATTTAAGGACCCTGTCCTCATTCCCTGCACCTTAGGCTCAGCCTTCCCTTCCATCCCCCTACCTGCTCTTGTACTTCTGGAGGCTCCTTCCTGAGGTCTTTCTGGCCCTCAGGGAGGGGTGCTTTTTCCTTGCTTGACTCCCTCCTAATCCCAGTAGTCTATCATCTACCCTTGTCTTGGGGAGTTCGTTGATGGCCAGGGCAGGTGTAAAGGGTCCTTGGCTTCCATTCCTTGTTATTTCTGCCTAGCTAGAGACTCTGAGCTTTTGCCTCTGAGCCTCAGGCTCCTGATCTTGCTTAGCTTTCTGGGGTTGTGCCCATAGGGCCAGATGTGGACACACTCAAGTAACCTTGGAGGTGTACAGGCCCAAGGCTGTGCCAGGGCAGGGTGGCTTGCTAACAGAGTTGTTTTGAGCTCCTGGGCTGTGATGGCAGTCTCTGTACCATGGTGGGTGTGTCTTGGGACTCAAGACATACCCAGGTGGCACCATGTTGCTGAGTTATGCCCTGACACTGTACCCAGGGTTTTCTTGGCCTTGCATTACCTCAGTGAATCACAAATCATAACTGACCCAACAGTGGGTCCCTTGTTTTCCATTCAGCAGTAATGTGGTCATGTGTGGGTTTTGACTTACTTTAGTCTGTACTAAACAAGTTAGAAAACTGGTTGTAATTGGGTCTTGACTTATGAGATCCATAAGTGGAAAGTTGGGGCCTGTAAAACTTTCCACTCTGAGGAGGGGGAGCAGGCAGGCCCTACTGGTTCTGTTTTGTCTCCATATTGCTCCCTGTGCCCCTTGAACCCTGTCTTCTGTCCCCTGTGTTGTGTCTAAGGCTAACTGTATGCAGCATCCCACAGCCTGCGCCCCATGCCCTGCTGGCTATGAACCAGAGCCCCTTCTCCCTGCTGCAGTGCTCAGTCCCTCCTTGGCCCTTCATGCCTTAAGCAGGACCGTGACCTCAGCCACTGACACTGGCCTTTGTCTGAGTCGGGTCCTGGGGACACAACTATAGCTCATCCTTGCTCAGGACCTGGTGTAGTGAGTGCTTGGGAAACTCCTGTTGGAGAAGTTGTCCTGGCCTGGCCCCAGCTATGCAGCCTTGTGCCCGGGGCCTCTGTAGGCCTGGAGCAGAGCCCTGATGGAGCCATGTCTTCTGCAGATCTCAAAAACCATCAACATGCTGGTACGCTGGTTCGTGGATGGGCCAGCCTCACCTGCTCTCCAGGAGCATGTTTCCAGAATTCCAGACTATCTCTGGTGAGTGTGGCTGGAGGTGCCGCAAGACACCAAGGGCTGGGCGCAGACACATAGGGGCTTCCCATGCACACAAGTGCATGGGTCTATCAGCACCAGCCACATCCTCAGTGTCCCAGTGAGGGGGGCCATGGTGCTGTGCATCTGGGAATACTATCTAGATCTAGGAAGAGGGTTGGATTGTGGAAGCTGTAAGGGTTCCCTTTGAATGGGAAGATTCTGGAAGGTGGAGCTTGTGGTAGGCGGGGCAGGTTCATGCTGGCAACAGGAAGGCCTGCAGACAAGGTGAGTAAGTCTGCTGTGGACCACCTAGAGGTGAGGCTCCTCTTGGCCAGGCCACAGAGCAAGTTCCACAACAGAAGACCTATGCTGCGGGGGCCTGTTGCTGCTGGTGTGGCTGCACAAGGGTGGCAGGGTTAACTGTGACATCTATGGCTGCCCCTTAGCTAAGTGTACCCCTCTCGAGTGTCCCATCTCCTGTCTAGTGTAGCCCTCATGTCCAGGAACCCAGTCAGAGCAGTGCCCAGGCCAGCACCAGGCCTTAGACAAGGGCACAGATGCCTCCTGGAGAGACTGCACTGCCCTCCCAAGTGTAAGTTCTGGGCGATTAGCCGGGCCCCCAGCTTTCTCCTTGTGCCTGACTTGGGCTTTTCTCATCCTTACAGGCTGGGCATCGATGGCATGAAAATGCAGGTAAGGGCCATGGGACCATGGCTGCTTGCTTCTTTTGCAGCCATTCCTGCTCTTTATTTTTATCCTTTTGGTCAAGATTGAAAAATAACTCCTCCTCAATACAAGTACCAGCAGTGTATGATGGAGGCCAAGTTAGTGCAAAGCCTGTGGTTGCTTCCCAAGCGTATGTAGTCAGCTTCTATGTGTACAGGCACACCAGCATGTTCCTTTGTGTCCCTCTGCTGGCCTGTGTGGACGCTGCATGTTTTCGTGTGTTCTGCTGGTCTGTGTACAGACATTGTGTGTTCTCACATATTCCTCTGCTGATCTGTGTGTGTGGGTACCACGTGTTCCTGTATGTCCCTCTGCCAGCCTAGGATGGGTACACCACATGTTGTCATATGTCCCTCTGCCATGCATGTCAGCACCATGTGTTCTCCTGTGTCCCTCTGCTGCCTTGTTTGCTCTGTGCATATATATGCACCACATGTTGTCATATGTCTCTCTGCCATGCGTGTCGGCACCACATGTTCTCATGTGTTCCTCTGCTGCTTTGTTTGCTCTGTGCCCTAGTGGTCAGGATGGGCTGAGCTGCTACTGTAACAACAGCCACAGAGCTGTAGGAGCTCCCATCTTGGTGCTGTGACGGGAGATAGGGCTGGTTGGTGGGGGTATCTCCATGCAGTCATTTGGAGTTCCCTTTGTCAGGTTGTGGTAGGCCCATGTCCTCAGCCCCTGGTACCCAGGCTTGCCCTGAGGGTTGCCCTCTGCAGCCATGGGTGGGGAGGAGCCTAGAGGACCAGGATGGACTGTGGTCAAGCCTGGGAGCTGCACCTGGACTTCCCCGCTTGAGTGGGCTGGAACCCATCATAGGAGGACATATGTACTGCACCCAGGGAGGGGGAGGGGGAGAAGGTGGGTTTTGCTGAATGCTCAGCCACATAGCATAGTTGGCATTTTCCAGATTCTTCCCAGGAGCTTTAGGAAGATGTTTCTTTCTGGATAGGGTTGTGGATCTGCCCACCTGTGGGGCTGGCCCAGGACATCTGTCAGATCTTTAGTCTGTAAACCAGAGTAGTTCAGACCTGTGTCAGGAGAGGCCAGTGCCCAATTGAGTGTGGCCTCATCCCAGAGCTGCCTGGATGCTGCTGCTCCAGGTGGTTGTTGCCATGTTTTCTTTAGGTCAGAGTGATATCAAATAAAACTTAGCAGTGGATTGGGAATCAAAGCAGGAGGAAAGTGGCCTGCTCCATGAGCTTCCACAGTACCCCTGTGAAGCCAGGTTTCCTGCCTGCACCCAGTTCTGTACGTCCACTGGCATGGTCCTCCTTTACATGCTATCCCTCTGCTTGGGACAGTTGACTCATTCCAGCATTCTGGTTTTGCACATGGTGTTATTTCTGAGTGTGGACTGAATTCAGGGTGGGGCCCTGGGAGAGCCACACTCCATTGTGCATTAACATGGTGGGTGTGTTGGGAACCCAAATAGTGTTGTCCCGTGTCTGGTGTCTGTCGAGGGTTAACCCTGTGGGTGTCTGTCTTCTGTCTGTACCCAGTTTATCGTGGAAATGTGGAGTTTCCAGAAACATCCTGGGGTGCCTTGTTTGGGATAGGCCCACCTGGGTCCCACACTGCCTACCTCAGGGCTCCCCTTAGTACCAGTTGCTCCAACCACAGTTGCTCCTGGCCAGCCTTGTGCACCCACAGCTCCCTGACTTGCCACATGAAAGGTGGAGGATGGTCATGAGCCCTCGAGCAGGCACCACCTCCTTCCCCAGCCTCATAGGGGACCTGAACCAACAAGAGCTTGCCTGTTGCTGCGGAATCACTCTGCTGTTATCATACCTATCAGAGTGGATAATGGTTCCTGAGTGTGGCCTATTCAGATATGGCTTGCAGTTGGCTTGTTTGAATCAGGGCTCCAGTCAGACCTACACGGGCATTTGGTAGCTGGTCTTGAGCTGGTGTTGTTCTACCACTGTCTCCCATAGTTTTCTCCTTCTGGAGGGTTTGTCATCAAAGGGTATCATACCCCAGATCTAACTAGTGTCTCCCTCTGAGCCAGTGTTTCTATAAACTGGTGGCTGGGTCCTGATGCCTGATCCCCTTGGGTTTCTTTTTTGGCAGGAACACCTTGGTACCCATACTTCCTACATGTCATCCCTCCAGGGTGCAATGGCTAGACGCCTCTGCTCCACAGCCCACCCCTGCCCTGTAACTCACCTCCTTATCCCCACATCTGCTGAGGTCATTGTTCAGCTCCATCTTTCCTGGGGGTTTGCACTGGTCCTCTGAACTGAGACCAGAGTGTTGATTTGGGATGGAGTCTTCCAGCCCTGTTGGGGTCCTGTCACCTCCAGGTATATTCAGAAATGAGGGGTGTTTTCTGCTGCCACCATGTCTGGGGTGCACCACTGCCATTGGGTGGGGGAGCAGGATGCTCCTTGTGTGGGTGCTATATCCCAGAAGGGATCGTCTAATCCTGAGTGTTTCCTGGGAGGATCGTTGTCTTGGCTGGTGACTCATGAAGTAGGCAGGGCTCCCTGACTCATGTTGGTCTGTAAGACCCAGCCATCTTTCAGGCCTTCATTGACCATGAGTGGTGGGCAAGACTCAGAATCTGGGATCGGGCATTGACTAAGTGGGAGTCCCCACACCTCACACCCAGCCCCCAGGTGCCTATCAGATCCTGAGAATGGTGGGTGGGAGTAGGGAGACGCTGCTGCTGCTGTAATGGCTCATCCTTCGTGTGTAGGGCACCAACGGCTCACAGATCTGGGACACCTCATTCTCCATCCAGGCTCTGCTGGAGGTACGTGGCTCTGTGTCCTTCCTCAGCCCCAACTGACTCATGTGCAACTGGGCCCATGTGCCCACTTAAGGGATGCGGCAGTGCTGACCATGTGCCTGCTATCTCTTGGCGTTCCTACTAACCTGGACTCTTAAGACTCTGGCAGTGGTGGCCTTGCCCAGCAGCCCTGGGTGTGGTGGGACTGGGTTGAGGGCTTTGGTTGGATAGGAACTGCAGGCTGTAGGAACCGGTGAGTCTGTGAGGGCTGTCCTGAAGAGTGCAGGGCAGAGGGGCTTCCAGAGTGGGGCAGGTCAAGACTCATTCTTAAGACTTAAACTGCTCATCATGAGGGTTCTTGAGTGTGTACATGTTTACATGCTGGTGGGAATGAGATTGATGGAAATCTGAAGGTGTTTTTGGAGAGCCCTGAGCATGTGCAAGGCCTGCTTGGGACAGTGGCGATCCTCTGGGTACAGACACTGGCCAGGCAGGTGGGTGCTGGCATCCATGGCCAGTCTCTTCTCTCTTTTGTCTTCAGTCACATCTCATAGCTTTTGTCTTTGTCCTTGAAGATAAGTGTAGTAGGAGACCCCAGCATCTCTGGAGACTTCTGCCACTTTGATTCTGGTTTCCAGCAGGGGCAGGACCATCTGGGAACCGACTCCCCACACCAGCCATACAGGGCAGCTAAGCCTCACTGTTCTGTGATCTCTTCCAGGCTGGTATGCACCAAAGACCTGAGTTTTCGTACTGCCTGCAGAAAGCACATGAGTTCCTTCGGCTCTCACAGGTGAGGCCTGTGCTTGGGGCACCGAGGTGGGTAAAGAGGGATATCTAGGCCAGGGCTCCCACAGGCAGAAGTACCCGCCTTACCTCCATCTTCCCTGTTCCCCATGCTGGTTTCTCAGGTCACCCTACCCTGCCCTCCTTCATCCACCTGTCTTTGTACAGTCTGGCCTAAGGCAGCTCTCCAGAGGCCTGTAGTAGCCTGTCACCGCCACACTGAATAATGGCAGTTTCTGCTGCCTGAGCAGCTGCGTCCTGTCCTATTGGAACCACTGTGTACAGAGGGGCTGGGGCACAGTCAGGGTTCCTGTACCCTGAGCTTTGTGGCCTGTTTAACAGCCCTGCATCTCAGAGGTGTCTTTTGCCCTTGGGGATGACCCCAACCTGTTGACTTGAATGAAAGACCATTTGCAATAAGTACCTCCTTTCATCCTGCCAGAGCAGACCTGGACCCTTCCCAAAGCCCCTGATTTGACCACTCAGTGTCTCTCATACATGTCTACTCCCCCACCTCCTGCATCCCCATCCTTCCATGTCTCCCATGTCCTGCCCCAGCCACTGGGGCCACCTCTAGCCTCGGGCACCATCACTCTGTCCAGGATGTTACCCCCTCGGCCCTGTCTCCCCATTCAGACCTTACTAGGAGGCTGCTTTTGCACTGGCCTTTGGGCCTCTGTGTGGCCAAGGCCAAGGTCTGGGGCTTAGGGTGAGGGGCAGGGCGTGTTGTTGCTGCCTGCCCCCAGAGTGGGGTCTGCCCCTGGCTCCTGTCCAGGACTTACTCAGAACAGCAGACACTCAGAAGAGCAGACTGGACCCCATGCACTCAGACTTGTTTCCTCTCTTGCTTAGCCAAAGGTCCATGGAACTGGAGTTGTTCACCCTGCAGCACCTTGTTGGGTCCCTCACTGTCTTCTGACCTATGGGGGAATCATGAGGGCCCGGTGCTTCCCTTCTGAGCTGGTTTAGCCCTCACTGGCTGGTGGTATTTCTCAGCAGCTTCTGGGCACCTTGCAGCACCAATGGCATGTGGCCAGCAGCAGCACCGATGCCACAGCCCATCCTGCTTCTCCAGTCCTGCCCACCTGTCTGAGCAATACCCTGGACAGTGACATAAGGCCCTCTCTGCCATGGTGATGATGTGTGTCTCTCTGCTTTCCACATGTGCTACTCAATGCCACCCAGGTCCTAGAGAATCCTCCTGACTACCAGAAGTACTACCGCCAGATGAGCAAGGTACTATGAACTGGCCCTGCCCTTCCCACCTAGCCCAGAAGAGTCGGCTCTGCTCCACTGCTCCTCCCTTAGGGAGGGCTGTCTGCTAGATGCCCAGGGTGGGACTGAAGCTCATGTTGTAGAGGCTGCCTGCACACACACGTAGCAATACCTCAGAGCAGTTCAGATAGTTAAAGTGCACTCAGATAGATTCACAGCTGCGACGGGAGCTGGGCTAAGGCTGCAGCCCTGCAGGTTCCTGTGCTGGAAGCTGTAGGTCCATCTGGATGTGCCCAGCTTGGGCCCTGACTGTACCTGCACCTCTCCAATGTATGGTCTTCTGCCTTGACCAGAAACTCTGGGAGGAGGGCTGTGGTAACTGGGGTCTTCCGAGGACAGGGCATGGGCACCCTTACCTGGGGCCATGGCTCATCTTTGCAGGGTGGCTTCTCATTCAGCACGCTGGACTGTGGCTGGATTGTCTCTGACTGCACGGCTGAAGCCTTGAAGTCTGTGCTTCTCCTGCAGGAGAAGTGTCCCTTTGTCACCGAGCACATCCCTCAAGGACGGCTCTGGGATGCCGTGGCTGTGGTGAGACTGAGGTTCCTGCCCCCACTGCCCTTGTATCCTGTAGATGAACTGCATGATCACCTCCGCTTCTATGGACTCTGTCAGCAAGCACTCTGGAATGGGCTGTGGGGGCCTGACCTTGGGCGGCATTTGTATTCGGAGAACTCTGAGTCCCAAAGTGACTGTGGGCATAGGGTCCTGCACTGTGGAAGTCATGCCTAGCCCAACCACAGACACCCTCAGGAGGCCATATGGCCCCCAAGGTCTCTCTGGTTCCAGAAGCTCATGGACACAGCTGCTCTGTGCTGAGGCTCCCGTGGGCCTCCTTAGGGCAGGCTGGTGGTTTCCATTGAGTTTGCAAAGAAGAGAGAATTTCTGTTTGTTTTGGTGCAAAATATTTTCAGCATATCTGGTTTTTGTGCGTGTTTCTTGGTCTTCTGCCCTGGTGGTGTGTATTTGATATGTAATTAATGAGTCCATGTGAGCCGGGGCTGTGTTCCCAGATGGCCAGGCATGGAGGCCTTGAGGGATGAGGCTATAGCTGCTGCCTGGGGCGCCCAAGGGCTTGCTTAACCTGAAAATTGGCTCCCTGTTCCCTATTCCTGTCCCATCTAGAAAGCTCCATTATGATCTCTAGGCTCCTGTGTATGCTCAGTGAATGAATGAGTTCTCAGGATGTTCTGTCTCCGGTTTTTAGTTGCTGAACATGAGGAATCCTGATGGAGGGTTTGCCACCTATGAGACCAAGCGTGGGGGGCGCTTGCTGGAGCTGCTGAACCCCTCAGAGGTCTTCGGTGAGTGGGTGTGAGTGGGTAGGCCAGCATTGTGGCTCACAAACCTGGGATGCCCGTGTTTTCTTCCTTGTCTAGGGCTATGCCAGTGAGGTCCCAACATGGAGTCCTCCCCAAGCCCCGAAATGTTCTATGCCCTTCCAGCTCTGGGAGTGGTGGAGATCCCTGTATTTCAGAAAAAGACTTCAGGTCACTTTTGGGGGTCAGTGGAGGATTCCAGCAAGATTCATACCCAGCTCTCTCTGGCCCCAACGTGGGCTGGCTCCTGCTCTGTTCATAGGGGCTTTTGTTCTGTGGAGACTGTCTTGTGTCCCAAGTACAACTCATGGATCCCACGGCATCTGCAGGGAGATGTCTCGGGGGAGGAAGGGGGCTTTGGTGGCCATGCCACAGGCTGTGGGCTGCTGTCTGCACAGTAACTGTGGTTCTGCCTGACTGGCAGTTCCTTATGCCCTGGTCCACCTTTGGGCACCTTCTGTGCTCCTTCCTGGTTTCCTCTACATATGGCTTTCAGGGATGGGGTACAGCTTTCTGCTGTGCTCCCCTCATCCTGTGCCAGCACCCGTCCTCATTCTCACATTAGAACAGGTGCTGCACTATGCCCCTGTGTAGCCTAGCCCAGTTGTCATTTGCTCCAGAGGATGATTTGGCATGATTTGTAGGCCCTGTGTGGCGAGGGTGAAGCTCGCATGCCTCAGTTCCTCTTTCCCTTTCCAGGGGACATCATGATTGACTACACATATGTGGAGTGCACCTCAGCTGTGATGCAGGCATTGAAGCATTTCCACAAGCATTTCCCGGACCACAGGGTGGCAGAGATCAGGTAAAGAGGGCCTCAGCCAGAGATGCTTTTCCACTCACCCTGGGGCCACTGAGGGGGCAGGACGTGGATGCCTTGTGCTATAACATGGGACCCTGCTGCCCATCTCAGAAATAAAACTTACTTAAACATGGAGGAGGTTGCAGGTGTTCCTGAATCGAGTTGTATACCTTAAAGAATATCAAATATATATATACAGAGGACTCAGAATAGCACAGTTATAATACAAAATGAGTTTTTTTTCATATCTTCTAATAATGTTAAAAAGACATTCTTAACTCTTCCTGTGTCCAAAGAAGTAGGAGGTGTAAAGTCACTTTTCCTGCTGAAGAATACAAATACTCAGAAAAGTATACAGGTCTTGACGTAGCACTCCATTGTCATCATGCAGTGGACAGGCCCTTGTGGGCAGCATCTGACATGCTGATGTCTCCAGATCCCCTCGCCCTTCCCCCTTCCCCTTTCTGTGAGGGGGTCACCCTCCTGTTGCTTGCCTTGAACTGGTCTAAGTGGAATCCTGCAACATGGACTTTCATTTGTTCAGGTGGCTGGGGTGGTGGCAGTCTCCTTCTCAGGCTACTGGATGAATGCAGATGTCATTCTTCATCCACATGCCTATTGACCGCACTTGGGAGGATTTCATTTTGGGTTATGAGGAAGAAGCATCCACTGTGAACATTCTTGTACTTGTCTTTTGGGGCATGTAGGTGCCCATTTCATCTGGGCATGGAGTGGCACTGCTGTATTACAGGTATAATGATAGGGTGTGCATGTTTTGTAGATTCTTCTTTATCCTATTAGGAGTACATTTTTCATTTTTGAATGTTAAGCCTGGTACAGACTCAACTTAGACATGTTGTTTTGTCCTTTTTACAGTATCATTGGGTTCAATTTGAAGAATCTTTTGTTAGGATTTTTATACCTCTGGTCTGTAATTTTTCATTAGTATATTGTCCTTGTCAGGTTCTTCTGACAAGATAATGCTGGGCTCAGAAAACCAGTGGGAAAGTGTTTTTTCTTTTTATATTCTTTGGAAGAATTTATGTAATATTCATGGCATTTCTACCTTAAATGTTTGGGAAAATTCACTGGAGAATCCATTGGGCCTGAAATTTTCTTTGAGGGAAGATTTTAAAATTATGGGTTCAATTTCTTTAACAGTTACAGGACTGTACAGATTTTCTATTTTTTTATTTATTTAGGGAGGTTTTCCATTTCCATTCCGCTTTATCCTGCCTGAACAGAGTTGTTTCTGTGCCTAGTAAACTGCTGTGGGCTTGGCATCTGCATCCTCACCTGCTGACAATCTTACTGATCTTTTCAAAGAAACCATCTTAGTCTTTGATTCTGTTTTTTAAATGAGTTTATTTTTGGTTTCATCAATTTCTGCTCTTTATTATATTTTTTCTACTTAAGTTTCCTTTTCTAACTTAGGTACTTAGATATTTCAATTTTAGTCTTTTATTTAAATATGTCCTTAAGGCTGTAAGTAAGATTTTTTTTTTTCTTTTTCCTTTTTTTTTCTGAGTCAAGGTCTCACTCTTTCACCCAGACTGGAGTACAGTGAATGACATGATCATGGCTCACCATAGTCTCAAACTCCTGGACTCAAGTGATCCTCCTGCCTCAGCCCTCCTGGGTAGCTGGGACTGCAGGTGTGTGCCACCACACCCGGCTAATTTAAAAAAAAATTTTTTTTGTAGATACATGGTCTCACTATGTTGTCTAGGCTGATCTCAAACTCCTGGGCTCAAGCAGTCCTCCTGCCTCAGCCTCCCAAAGTGTTGGGATTACAGGTGTGGGTCACCACACCTGGCCTACGTATGTTTTGATATATCACTCAATTTAAAGTGTTATCTGTTTCTATGGTGGGTTCTTCTCTGGCCCATGAGTCATGGAGGAGTATGTTGCCTCATTTCCAACCAGTCTGAGGATTTTCTATTTGTGTTTTTTTGTTGGCGACCTTGGATGGAGTGGGGTTTTTTCTCCTGTTGGCCTGGCCTGGTGTGATTGCTGGTAATGTGCTGCCCTGCAGTGTGATATGGGTGCAAGTTGTCCTTAGCAACTTTCACAGACATGGCCTTTTAAAAAATATATCATATTTCATATATTAAAAATCATTATAATAAAAGTAAAGCATGTTCTTTGAAGAAGACTTGGAAAATATAGAAAAGTACAAAGAAGAAAGTCATCCCTGATTACCCCCAAGAATAACCTGTTGTTATTGTTTGATCTCCAAATTTCCATGACTGGCTTGGTTTGTACTTGGTGAGGTTTCTGAAAGTTACATGTTGTTTAGCATGTTCCTCCGACAGCAGTTGTAATGGTTGCAGACATTTGCAGTTGTAATGGTTGCAGACATTTCGTCCTTTTACTTACTCAGTGGCCTCTTGACTGTTTCTAAATTTTCATGGTTAGTTTCTAGCTTTTTCCTTTCTTAACCTTGTATTCTCTTGTTAAATATTTGTTTTGTTTTGTTTTTATATTCAATATTTTTTTATTATGATATTGTGGGGTACAGTTAAGGGTTAGATATACAAAAATGCTTCGTTCAGGTACCCTTGTTGATAAGAGGTGTCTCCCCATAAATATTTGTTAATTACCATTGTTATTCCCTAGAGCCACAGCTTGGATGGCCCCCCCAACCTTGCCCCTTCATGGCTGTGTGATCCTGACCCAGTCACTCACCTCCTTTTATCTCCCCCTGCCCAGGGGTACAAGAGTGCAGTCTTGTAGAGCTGGAGGGTTAGTGAGATGCCGCAAGAAAGCAACAGGGAGTGTGTGGCCCATTACAAGCACACGTCACAGGGGAGCAATGATAGCTTTATCACGAACTTAATCTTTATTTCTTTGGTGATTGCTGAGCTAGGATATTCTTTCCTGGTGTTTATATATCTTTTTTCTTTTGTGATGTTTTCATTTATCATTATGTCTTTGCCAATTTTTTTACTAGGATGATTTTTCTTCTTATATGCTCAGTAGGCATTTCTGTATTTTCAGTTACAGATATTTTTTTCCCAATTTCTTTGCTCTTTTTGCCTCTTTAAGGAATTTGATCACAAATTTTAAACTTTTTAATAGTCAAATATATTGATTTGGTTTACTATATTAAGATTTTTAGTTTACCTGGAGAGTTTTTGAGATATATGTTGGGGTTGCCAGCTACTCTAACACTATATGGAATATTTTGTTTTTACTACACTTAATTTAAATTCTGCTTTAACTTCACAAACTTTTATTTATTTATTTGTTTGTTTGTTTAATTTTTTTTTATAAGTTGAAGTCTCACTCTGTCGCCCAGGCTGGAGTGCAGTGACATGCTTACGGCCACCACAGCCTCGATATGCTGGGTTCAGGTGATTCTTCCGTCTCAGCCTTACAAGTAGCTGGAACTACAGGCATGTGCCACCATGCCTGGGTAATTTTTTGATTTATTGTAGAGATGAATTCTCACCAAGTTGCCTGGGCTGGTCTTGAACCCATGAGCTCAGGCAGTCCTCTTACCTCAGCCTCCCAAAGTGCTCGGATTATAGGCATGAGCCACTGTGACCAGCTACTTCACAAACTTTATAGGAAAGTTTCTAAAGTAGTAAAAAGCACTCCTGTTTACCTCTTATCAAGAATCCTCAGATGTTGACATTTTACTATATTTATTTCATCATATTTTCTCCTATACTCCTTCATGTATATTTTTTCTTAAACCTTTTGAGAGTAAGTTGCAGATATGAAACACTTTTATCCCTAACTACTTCAGTATTTCTTAACAGATATATATGTAAATGTGAGTCATAATATTAACATTGATGAAATACTAATTAATCCACAGACGTTATTCACATTGGGCTAATTGTCCCAATAATGTGCTTTATAAAATGTGCTATAGCAAAAGTTTTTCTCAAGCTCAAATCCAGGATTCTGAGTTGCATTTAGTTGTCACATCTAGGCTCTTAACCTGGAATAGTTCCTTAATCTTTCCTTGTGCCTGATGACTTTACCATTTTTGAATTGTTAAGCAGATTATTTTGTATATGTCCTCGATGCGTGTTTTTCTAATGTCTCCTCATGAGTAGATTCAGGTTGTGAAGTCACACATTTTTGTCAGGAATATCACAAAAGGGATGGGACCTTCTCATGTGTCGCATTAATTTTGGTTCTTTGATTAAGGTGATGACTACTATACTTGGTTTCTCCATTATGAAGTTGCTGTTTTTTTCTTTGTGGGGAGAGTTTTAGACTACATAAATATCCTATTTATCTTTAGACTTCTACCCGTTAGTTTTAGCATTTGATGATATTTCTTGCCTGAATCAGTTGTTCATGTGATGATTCCAAAATTGTCATTCCTTCCATATTATTAGTTGATGTTCTTCCAAAAACTTTTCCTTTGCCTCATTTTATTTATTTACTTGTTTATTATTGCTGTGAACTCATAAATTCATATGCATTTGATTTCTTTTTTTCTTTTTCTTTTTTTTTTTTTTTTGAGTTGGAGTCTTATTCTGTTACCCAGGCTGGAGTGCGGTGGCGCAGTCACGGTGACCACAGCCTAGACCGGCTGGGCTCAGGCTATCCTTCTGCTTTAGCTTTCCAAGTAGCTAAGACTACAGGTGTGTGCCACCACACCTGGCTAAATTTTTTTTGACTTTTTGTAGAGACATGGTCTTGCTAAGTTTCCCAAGATGATCTTGAACCCTTGGGCTCAGGTAATCCTCTCACCTCCACTACCCAAAGCACTGGAATTACAGACATGAGCCACCATGCCTGGCTGCAGTTGAGTCCATTATTGATCTCATAGATAGACAACTTGCTATACTTAAAAAAAATTAAAACATTTTATTTTTTATAGCAGTTTTAGAGTTACAGAAAAATTGAGTGGATGATATAATGTTCCCATATAACCATTCCTCTCTCCTGCCTTCCCCCCAGTTTTCCCTAATGTTAACATTTTACATTAAAGTAATACATTTGTTACAAATGATGAGCCAACATTGATAAATTATTATCATCCAAAATCTATAGATTACATTTAGGTTCCTCTTTATGTGTAGATTTTGACATTTGTATAATACATGTATCTACCATTACAGTATCATACAGAGTAATTTCATCGGCCTAAAAGTCCTCTATGCTTCACCTGTTCATTCCTCACTCCCATCTCCCAAACCCCAGCAAATATCTTTTTATTATCATTATTATTATTATTATTATTATTATAAAGATGTAGGGTACAAGTCAGGGTTAGGTATACAAATGTTGATTATGCAGGTACCCGGCAAATATCTTTTTACTGTCTCCATAGTTTTGCCTTTTCAGATTTTTTCCTCCCACTCAGTAATGTGCATTTAAGGCTCCTCCATGCCTTTTCATGGCTTGATAACTCATTTCTTTTTTGTACTAAATAATATTCCATTGTCTGGCTGTACCACAGTGTGTTTATCCTTTAACTTTCTGAAGGACATCTTGGTTGCTTCCAAGTTTTTGGCAATCATAAATAAAGATGCTATAAATGTTTGTGTGGACATAAGTTTCCAGCTCATTTGAATAAATGCAAGGAGTAGTATTGCTGGCTCTTAAAGTAAGGCATGATTAGCTTTGTAAGAAACTAAACTCTTTTCAAAGTTGTCTGTACCATTTTTGCATTCCCAACAGCAATGAATGAGAATTCCTGTTGCTCCACATCCTTGCCAGTATTTGGTGTTCACATTGTTTTGGATTTTAGCCATTCTAATAGGTGTTAGTGGGATCTCATTGTTTTAATTTGCAATTCTTTAATGACTTGATGCTAAAAATCTTTTCATTTACTTATTTGCCATCCGTATATCCTTTTCAGTGAAGTATCTGTTAAGGTCTTTGGCCCATTTTTTAAATCGGGTTGTTTGTTTTCTTATTGTTGAGTTTTAGGAGTTCTTTGTATATTTTGAATACCAGTCCTTCATTAGAGATGTCTTTTGCCAACATTTTCTCCCAGTCTATGTCTTGTCTTTTCATTCTATTAATAGTGATTTTTGCAATGCTAGTCTGTTGAGAAGACTGTCTTTGCTCCATTTTGTTGCTTTACTTCATTGCCAAAGATCTGTTGACTGTATTTGTGTGGGCCTATTTCTGGGCTCTCTGTTTCATTGATCTATTTGTTCTTTCACAAATGCCACACTTTCTTGGTTGCTATAGCTCTGTAGTAAGTCTTAAAGTCAGTGTCAGTCTTCTCACTCTATTCTTCCCTTTCAGTAGTGTGTTGGCTAGCCTATATTTTTTTGCCTCTCCATATAAATTTTAGAATCAGTTTGTCTGTGTTTACAAAATAACTTGCTGGAATTTTTATTGGGATTACATTGAAGCTATAGCTCAAGTTAGAAGGGCAGTCTTTGATTTCTTTGATCAGAATTTTGTAGTTTTACTTATAGATATTACATATATTTTGTTGTTTATGCCTTAGTATTTCGTTTTTTGATACTAATGTAAATGACATTGTGCTTTAAATTTCAAAATCTACATGTTCATTACTGATGGGAAAATGATGGACTTTTTATATATTAACCTTGTATCATGCAACTTTAATATAATCATTTATTAGTTCCAGAGTTTTTTGTTTTGTCTTTTCTTGTTGTTGATTCTTTGGGATTTTCTACATAGACAATCATGTCATCTGTGAACAAAGACAATTTTATTTTTCTCTTCCTAATCTGTATCTTTATTTTCTTTTTTTTATTGCATTAGCTAGGACTTACAGTACCATGTTGAAAAGGAGTGGTGAGAGGAGACATTCTTGCCTTGTTCTTGATCTTAACGGAAAAGTTTCTAGTTTCTCACCATTAAGTATGATAGCTGCAGATTTTTGTAGATGTTCTTTATTAAGTTGAGGAAATTCCTCTCTATTCTAGTTTGCTGAGTTTTAGGAGTCATTAGTGAGTGTTAGATTTTGTTAAATGCTCTTTCTGTATCAGTTGTATGATTTTTCTTCTTTAGCCTGTTGATGTGATGAATTGCATGTATTGATCTTCAAATGTTGAAGTAGCCATGCCATATCTAGGATAAATCCCACTTGGTTGTGGTGTATAATTCCTTTATAGATTGTTAGATTTGATTTACTAACATTTTATTGAATATTTTTATATCTGTGCTGCTGAGTATTGGTTTATAGTATTGGTCTAATTTTTCTTTCTTGTAAGTAGTGTCTTTATCTGACTTTGGTATTGGGGTAATGCTGGCCTCATAGAATGAGTTAAGAAGTATTCCCTTTACTTCTGTTCTCTGGAAGAGACTGTAGAAACTTGGTATAATTTCTTCCTTAAATATTTGGTAGAATTTACCACTGAACTCATCTGAGTAACTCTTTTATTCAAATTAATTGTTTGTTTGTTTTTTAGTTGTCTGTATAGACATTTTCTTCTTTTCAATCCATAGGCTTATAGTTTGTTTTTCTTGTCTTACTGCTCTGGCTAATAACTCTAGGATTCTGCTTAATATAAATGGTAATAGTAGCATCTTGACATAGTTCCTAATTTTAAAGGTGAGTGCTTCTAATATTTTTCCATTAAAATGATATATTTAGTAGGTTTTTTATGGTTATTCCCTTTCAGGTTAATGAAATGAAATTGTTTTCTCTTTCTAATCTGCTAAGTTGTTTTTTTCCCTCTGATGTGAATGGGTGTTGAATTTTAGCAAATGATTTATCTGTCTATTTTGTGATTAAATATTTCTTTTCTTTGTTAATGTTGTAGAGGATTATTACAGATTTTTCTAATGTTAAGACACCCTTGCATTTCTTGGATAGACTTAATTTAGTATTGGTCCATATATATATTGTGTTCAATTTCTCAATATTTAATTTAGAGTTTTGCATCTGTGTTCATGAATTAGCCTGGAAATTTTACTTTCCCATATCATATTTGTCTGTGTTCATAGAATGAACTAAGGAATGTTTCCTCTTTCTGTTCTCTGGAAAAATTTGTATAGGATTAGAATAAGTGTTCTTGATAATTTAGCTGAACTCATGAAACTCCTAGGCCTATGGCCAGATGCAGTGGCTCATGGCCTGTAATCCTAGCACTTTGGGAGGCTGAGACAGGAGGATTGTTTGAGTCAAGGAGTTCGAGACCAGCCTGGACAGCACAGCGAGATCTTATTTCTACAAAAAACAAAAACAAAAAATTAGCCCGGTGTGGTGGTGTACGCCGCTAGTCCCAGTTACTTGGGAGGTTGAGGAAGAAGGATCATCTGAACCCAGGATGTCAAGGCTGCAGTAAGCCGTAATCATGCCATTGCACTCCAACCTGGGCAACAGAGTGAGATTCTGACTCAAAAATAAAAATAAAACTCCTAGGCCTAGAGTTTTTTTTTCTGGGAAAAGTTTACACTTGACTCATATTTCTAGTTGTTTTAGGGTTGTTTAGATGATCTATTTCTTAAGGCAGCTTTTGATAAGTTAATTTTTCTAGTAATTTGTATATTTTAGGTTTTCAAATGTATTGCATAAAGTTTTCTTATTTTCTCTTTTTGTTTTTCACTATGTCTGTAGTCATATCATTCTTTTTTACTACTGATTCTTTTTGTACATTCACTCTTTATATTAGTTACTTGTTGCTGAGTAACAACATGATTACAAACTTAGTGGCTTAGAACAACACAACTTCACTTCACTGTTTCTGTGGGTCAGAAATCCAGGTGCAGTTTTGTGGCGTCCTCTGCTTCAGGGCTTCACCAGGCTTCAGTCAGGCATTGGCCAGGACTGGGGTCTCACCTGAGCATTGACTAAGGAAGAATCCGCTTCTGAGTATGTGGCTGTTGGCAGGGCTCCAGTCCTTGTTGGCTGGAAGATGCCACTGATTTCTTGCTGATGGGCTTCGCCCTTGGCAACTTCACAGAAGTCACATGGCACTTAGTTACATGAGTGACACCGTCAACTCGTTGTGATCTGTTGGTTAGAAACAAGTTACAGACCCTGCAGGATGCCACCTGTGTAGATGCAGGAGGAGTGTCCTTGGAAGCTTCACTAGCCTTATCAGAGAACCAGTTATTTTTTAGAAGTACCAGCTAGATTTAGGAAAGATCTTCTTTGTCTTCTGAATCTTTTCTCTCTAATTGATTTTTTCCTTTTTTTATTTAGTCCACTTTGTATGATTTATTGAAACCTGTGTCACTGATATTGTTTGCAGTGATGTTGATCCTGTCTGTAGTTGTTTTTTTAAAATTATTATTTAGAGACAGGGTCTTACTCTTGCTCAGGCTGGAATGCAGTGGTACAGTCATAATTCACTGCAGCCTTGAAGTCCTGTGCTCAAGCAGTCCTCCGACTCCACCCTCCTGAAGTTAGGACCACAGGTGTGCACCACCATGCCTGGCTCAGTTTTTTAGTGTTTTGTAGAGATGGTCTTGCTGTATTGCCCCAGTTGGTCTCAATCTCCTGGCTTCAAGGAGTCTTCTCACCTCAGCTTCCCAAAGTGCTGAGATTATAGGCATGAGACACTTCACCCAGCCCTTGTAGCTGCTTCTAACAGAGCTTTCTCCCTGAGATCTTCTTACATTTCTTTTCTTTCTTTTTTTTGAGTCAGAGTCTCACTGTCACTCATCCAGACTGGAGCGCAGTGGCATACTCATGACCACCGCAGCTTCAACCTCCTGGGCTCAGGCAATCCTTCCACCTCAGCTTTCAAGTAGCTGGAACCACAGGTGTGCACCACCATGCCTGGCTAATTTTTTTATTTATTGTAGTGATGAGGTCTTGCCAAGTTGCCCAGGCTGGTTTGAAACCCGTACACTCAGGCAATCCTCTGGCCTCTGCCTCCCAAAGTGCTGAGATTACAGGCATAAGCCATCACACCCAGTCTTCTTCTTACATTTCTTTCTTTAATTCTGCCAGTTTGCTTCCCCATGTCCTATTTTTTAATCCCTCATACCTCCTGTCTAAACTGTTTATTTTTTACGTGTTTTTAAAGTATGTTTTACATGCTCGTTTTTTTAAGACCCTGAATGGGTAGAATTGGGATAGGTAGACTGCAGTTTTGCTAGAATGTTCATTGAGCCAATTTCCTATGTTCCAGGGAGACCCTTGAGCAGGGTCTGGAGTTCTGTCGGCGGCTGCAGAGAGCTGACGGTTCCTGGGAAGGGTGAGTGGGTTCCATCCATGGTGTGGACCTGTGCAGGGTGGGAGATTTCTGATGTCACACACTGCCTTCATAGTATGTACGGTTGTATGCTGGTGCTACAACAAAAGCTTCTGGAAGGAAGCTGCCACCCAGTGAATTTCCCATGGACTTTGTTCCTTTTTTGGATGCCTGGCCTCTATCTCCACCTTGGTAGTGGCTGCCCAGCACACTGCTGCACGTAGTTGGGCTGAATGTGTTGGAGTGCTCTGGCCTGAGTGTGGCTATCCTTCAACCCCTGGCTCTTCGATGAGTTCTTAGGTGTTTGGTGGCAGGTCCAACAGCTGGAGCACAGTGGGCAGCAGTGTCTTGAGCACTGGAGTTGGAGTGGCTGGCCTCAGCTTGGCTGAGGCATGTGCGTGTTGTGAATATCTGTTGTTTTGTACACTAGTTATGGATGGGGGTAGAAGAACTGAGGCTCTCCTATCTCCCTCCAGCTCCTGGGGGGTTTGCTTCACCTACGGCACCTGGTTTGGCCTGGAAGCCTTCGCCTGTATGGAGCAGACTTTCCGAGACAGGTGAATATAGCTGCTATCCCGCTGGTGGGTGGGGGCATTCTTGGCATGATGCCCTGCCATGTTCTTTCCTTTGGTGTTTGATTTTAGGGGTCTTTTAAAAATATTTTAAGCAGTGAGATAAGATCAGTGTTTGAGAAAATTTCCTAGGTTGAGATGAGTATGTTTCCCTGGCCCCACAGCTCTCCAGAGCTTCCTGACACATATGGTAGAGAGACACTTCTGGCCCTAGCTGCTCCCAGCACATACCTGGCCTCCACCCTGAGAAGGAGAGTTCATGTCCAGGACACGCCTGGGCCGGGTCAGGAAGAGGGAGATGGCCTCAGAGTCAGTCCTGTCTCCAGCTGCTTGCCTGCTGTATGTGTAGGTGTTTAGGGGCGGGGAGCACGGTGCTTGTTGGGCACAGGTAGGGTACCCTGGCTCTCTGAGGTGCCACCTAAATGCTGCCAATATCAGCCTGATGTCTCAATGAGGCCTTAAGGCCTGCAGTTACAAGGCACTACTCTTTATCTTCCCACCAACTCTGGGAAGCAGGTGTACCTGTCCCCACTTTGTCCCCACTTCACATCTATGGAAACCAAGCCCAGGGGTTTAGGTAGTGGCTTATGGCCCTCAGGTGGGAGTGGTCCAAGTGCAGGCCCCTCCCCAACGACCTAAAGAGGCCTGTAGAGTGAGAATCCAGGGCCCAGATTCTCTGGTGTAACAGTGCCTCCTGTCCCTTGGTCTCTGCAGCACTGCCTGTGTGGAGGTCTCCCAGGCCTGTGACTTCCTACTGTCCCACCAGATGGCAGACGGAGGCTGGGGGGAGGACTTTGAGTCCTGTGAACAGCGGCGTTATGTGCAGAGCGCTCAGTCCCAGATCCACAACACATGCTGGGCCCTAATGGGGCTGATGGCCGTCAGGTGGGGATGATGGGGCCCATCCTGGAACCTTGGGATTGGGTGGAGGAGGGACACTTATCCACAGACATAGACTGTGTGAAGGGGTGTGGGGAGGCAAGGCCTACAGGGCTGGTCTATTTAGCAGCTACTCTAGGAACCGAGACACCTACAAGAGCCACAACCTAGGTTCCTGGAGCAAGGGATAGACCTGTCCCAGGGACTGGAGTCTTGCAGGGTGCTTGCCTCTTAGAAGTAGGCCACCTCCTATCAGTTGCATTGGTGGCAGAGCAAGGGAAGCAGGGCCTGATGGAAACAGGTGAGGTGGGCTGTCATGGGGACACTGCTTCCTGTTGTGGCAGCGATGGCGGCTGCCCTAGCAGTCACAACACAGGTCCCTACAGCTGCTCTTTCTGGTCCTTCTATGTCCATAGCTAGTGCTGAGTCATAGGCGTGCACACATGCAGATACACACAGACTTGCAGATGCACACACAGGTATATGCCCTCATAGGCATGTATACACAGACATACATGTAGTCATGCATGTGCACATGCACACATAGGTATAGGCACACAGATGTATGCACATGCAGATGCACACAGGTATGTGCACTCACAGCCATGTACACAGATGGATGCATGTAGACATGCATGTGTACAGCACACATAAGTATAGGCACACAGATGTATGAATGTAGGCACATGTACATATAGGTATAGGCACACAGACACACACATGCAGGTACACAGGCAAGCATATGCACTCACAGGCAGTATGTGCACACAGATGTATGCACATAGACGCACACGTACAGGTGTATGCACATGTAAACGAATGCGCATACACAGATGTGTGCACTCACATGCACACACAGGAACCTGTGCACACACATACAGATGTGCATGCAGTGTCCCACTCTGTGCTGTCCTATTAGATTTGTGGCCCTTCGGAGAATCCTTCTATACCCCCTCAAAGCTAGGGCAGATCTGTTGGGGCAGGAGCAGCAGAGTCTGGGGGGACCTTGAGGACAGGAATGTCAGGGACCCATAAAACTCAAAGGATCCTTTGGTCATCCTGTCCAACAAGCAGCATGAGCTGTTGTGGCTTCCATGGCCTCCAGAGGCCCGTGAGGTCTAGGGAACCAGGTGGGAACAAGGCTTAGCCTCCTGCTGGGAGTGCAGAAGAGCCCACATGCCTGGGCTGCCAAGGCAGTCTGAAGAGTGGGTTCCCTGTGCTCATCTCTGTTCCTGCTAGTCTCGGAGTCCTGGGAGGAAAGTAACAGTGGGAGCCTGAGATGCTAACCTCTTGGTGGCTTATGTGTATTGGTCTGGGTTCATCTGTCGTTCCTGTAGCATCCCGGCTTTTTTCATGTGCTTTCTCACCACATGTATTTCAGCCTGTTCTCTCTTCCCCCAGGCATCCTGACCTCGCAGCCCAGGAGAGAGGAGTTAGGTGTCTGCTAGAAAAACAGCTCCCCAATGGCGACTGGCCCCAGGTATGTGGCTGTCTGAGGACACTACCTCAGTGTGGCGTGGGTGTTTTCACTCCCCTACCCTGCTTTCGTGTCCTCCTTGGGGCACTTTAGAGATTTAGGAGGTGTGAACTTTGTCAGCATGTGGCAGGTTTGGGGTCCTGAAGTCTTGAGTGGATCCTGCTGTTTGCAGATGATGCTCTGGCTTGGGGAGGAGTTGGATGGGAGAAGCCAGTGGGCAGGAAGCCCCTTCCCTTCAGCACAGATCCTTGGGCTCTACCATTTGCGGGACATTGTACATAGCCGTCACTGAACTGGGAGGGCAGAGGTAGCTTCTGACTTTCCCTGCAGTGTGGGCGTCATGAGGTCATTGGAGGATGATCATCCCCTGTGGACAAGACTGGATGGAAGTTGATGTGGCCATGAGGGACTGGCAGCCCAGGCACAGGGTTGCTGTAGGATATGGAGGCTGAGCTGGGTGGATGGTGACTTGGCAGGTACAGGGTAGAAGGACCTCACATCCGTGGCTGCCTGCACTGTCACTTAGATGACTCTTCTTAGGCCTGTTCACCCACAAGCTAGGCAGCCCAACAGCCACAGTTCAGGGACCAACCCTCCAGCTACCAGGTGAAGCCTGTGTTTCTATTCTCTGTCCTTGCAGGAAAACCTCCCTGGAGTCTTCAACAAGTCCTGTGCCATATCCTATACAAGCTACAAGAATGTCTTCCCCATCTGGACCCTTGGCCGCTTCTCCCACCTGTACCCTGAGAGTGCCCTCGCTGGCCACCTCTGAGAGCTCATTTTCCTACTAGATGGTGATGGGGTTGCTGGGTGATGTCAGCGAGTTCCAGGGAGACCAAAAGTTCCTGACCATGTGGTGGGAGCCCTTGGATGACCCTGCCTCAGGTCTGCCCCTTATTCTCCAGGGAGCAGGCCTGAGGTGGGGCTGGGGGCAGTGGGTGACTCTACTCTAGACATGATTTTCAGCATAGGGTTAGTTCTGAGAATAGCTTATCTGGCTTGGGTGAGGAAGGAAACAGGCGTCTGTGACTGCTAAGGAGGCACAGTGCCTTCCACTGCATTGGAGCACGTGTCCTTCCAAGGGAGTGATGCTGGGAGGGTTTTTCTGATCAGTCAGAGTTCTCAGGAGCAGAACAGCTGTGCCTGGTTTTGTTCCTGCCTGGTGCTGTTGAGGGTGCCTGGGCTTGGATGGCCCTGTACCTTCTGTCTGCTGGGCTGAGGGATGTGAGAGTGACCTTATGATGATGGCATGTACAGGGTGTGTCCATGGACAGTCCCATGGGGAGTGGGGGGTCTCATGGAGCATCTTGAGGCAGCACAGTGGAGAGCTGAGCAGGCCCCCAGTCATGCCTTTGCCTGCATGACATTGTGGCTCTGCATATTTGTGGGGTGCTAGCTTCCCAACCTCCAGGGTTATAGTCTTGTTGAGACAGAAACACACAGAGGCTGAGCATAACAAGTGGTGGGGGCTAGGCAGCAGTGGTGGTGACCACATGGACACCGTGGTGCTTATCACCACCATCCGGTCAGGCATGGTACCCTGGGAGGCAGGTGAGTGCAGAGATCCCTAAGGCTGTCAACCTCAAGCCCAAGCAGGTGCTCTGGGCTGGAGCAAGGGCCAGGTTTTAGGGTTACCCTCTGAGCTTCTGTCTGGCTCTGACCCTGGACTGGCTTGGGTGGGCATTAGGTTCAGAAGGAAAGCCCAGGTCCTAGCTCTGCCTTTGACTGTGGATGAATGGCTCATGTGTTCAGGGCCATGCGATATTGTTCTCCCCTGACTGTCATGAAGGGTCACCAAGAGCTTTGATGAGAACAAGACCCTGGCCTGGTGTTACCCCTGTGCCCCACCCAGGGCCCACTCTAAAGCCTCCCCATCTGTCCTTTATCCTTTCGACCGCCTGAACAGGTGACAGTCCAGCCTCTCCCTGGCCCACTGTCCTCCCTTAGATGGCTAAGAGCTTTGTTTGGAGGCCCTTGGATACCGTCATTTCCTGCCCAGAACTCTTCAGGGCCAGCCCTGCCTTAGCACAGAGTCTAGGGCTCTCACTGAGGCTTTGTGCTATCTGGGGCTCTCCTGCCCAGCTCTCATGCCCTACATGTGCTGTTGCTGACATCCTGGGACTCCTGCCTCAGGGCTGCAGCTTGAACTATTTCCTCTGCTGACCTCCCACTCTTCTGTCCCAGGTGGTCTTCTGTGTGCTTGGAGCCCTGAGGGCTTGGTCAGGCTGTGCCTGCGGGAAAGCATTCAGCAGGTGCCTGGTGAATGTCAGCACTTTCTAGACATCTTAAAACTAGGGTTTATTTTGGCTGAAGGAACGTGTCAGGACCTTTGACATCTATCGGGTTTGCACACACCCTTCTTTTCCCCTTGCACGTGTTGTCTTTATCAGGGAGTAGCAGGACAAACAACGAGTCATAGAGTCTGCCCCGAGCGGTGACTGTGGTGCCTGAGAACTTCCAGCCATGATCAGATTACTGTAGAGACATAAATTTTCCAGAAAGGAAATGTAAATTGACTTTTATACAGAAAATGTTATTAAAAGTCAGTCATATGACCAGTTACCTTAATAAACATGTTGGTGCTTATAGGCAGAAGCATGTCATGCTTGTGTTTTGTTTTGCCCTGGGGAGCGATTACAGATCTAGGGTTTTCTGAGATATCACACCTCACCCAGTGTGTAGGATAAGCAGTATGCCCAGGGATCCAGAGCAGCTATGTAAGGGTAAGTGACATGCTGTCAAAGGGAAAAATATAGCAAAGGCTTTTTAATTTTTTTAAGGGCTATAAAAATATTCAGAAAGACAAACAAATGTGATATGATGATATCTGTCCTGATCTAAAGAATCATTGCATTGTTTTCCGTCACATTGGCATTCAAACCACAGAGGTCAGTGATTCTGCACCATTTCTTTTCTACATACTGCAGGATTTCGGAATCAGTGTCTGTCCCTACCTGCAGTCTTCTCATTTTTAAATCAAATTCATTCTAACCCATTGTTTTTTGTGGGGGTTTTTTCTGATCCACAAAGAGGACTTTTTGTTCACAATTAGATCATAATGCAAAAGAATCTGTTTCTCCATAGTTGGTGTCACTTGGTGTCAAGAGTAACCTGTCCCAGAGTACCTTGTTCTTGGTAACAGAGACCACTGAGAGGAGCATGGTGACTGCCTCGTGCAGTTGCCATCTGGGGGAAAGTATTTGCCTCGATGTGATTAAAAATCAAATTCTCTATCCTGAGTCAGTCATTAAAGATTCTTGAATTCAAGTTATCTTATTTCTATTTGTCAAGAATTTTTGAATATTCTGAAAGTTTTTCTCTGGAACCATACTAGGATTTCTTTGTTCACTATGATGTAAACTTCAGACTCTTTATGTAAACTTCAGACACTTGGTATTTTGATATTAATACATAGTAAGCATCTGGACAAGGAATAGTACTAGAAATAAGTAAAGAGACATTTGATAATAAGAGGATCAACGTGTCAAGATATAATCTTAAGTGTGTATGCACTTAATAAAAGCTTCACAACACACGATTCAAAATTTCAGAATATCATGAGAGACAGACATACAATTATAGCAGGAGATTTCAGTACTTGTCTTAGCAACGGATAGACATGAGATCTGTAAGGATATAGACTTAAACTTCATTATCAACCAGCATGAACTAATGGTATTTATAGATCATCTAACAATGGTGAAGTATGCATTCTTTCCAGAAGCTCATGGCCAATTCACTTAAGACAGACAGAGATGAGGCTCAAGAAATGGAAAAGGAATGAAACCATATAGAGTATGTTCTCTAATCACAATGGAATTAAATTACAAAAAGATACTTGGAAAATTCCATAATATTTGGAAGTAAAGACATGTCTAAATAATCTGTAGTCAAAGATGAAAGCAAGGAGAATAGAGTTGGAGGACTGATACTACCCAACTTCAAGACTTACTGTAAAGCTAAAGTAATCAAAACATGTGGTATTGGCAAAAGAACAGACACGTAGATCAATGGGACAGAATAGAGAAGCCAGAAATAGACCCATGTAAATATAGTCAACTGGTCTCGGACAAAGGCACAAAGACAATGAAATGGAGAAAGGACAGTCTTCAACAAATGGTACTAAAACAACCTAACATCCATATGCAAAAGAAAAGAAAAAAAAAAGAAATTACACTCAGCCCTTACACTGTTTCCAAAAGTTAACAAAATGGATTACAGACCTAAATATAAATACAAAACCATAAAACTAGAACATCACATAGAAAATTTAGGTGATCTTGGGTTTGGTGATAACTCTTTAGGTAAGAAACCAAAAGCACAAAACATGAAAGGAAACATTGATAAATTGGACTTCATTAAAATTAAAAATTTCTGCAAAAGATACTGTCATGACAAAAGATAAGTCAGGCTGGGAGAAAATATTTGAAAAAGATATATCTGAAAAGAACTGCCATCCCAAAGAACTCTTAAAACTCAACCATAAGAAAAATAACCTGATTAAAAAGGCCAAAGACCTTAAACAGATACTCCACCACAGAAGATACACATATGGCAAGCAAGTATATGAAAAGATTTCCACATATATAATTAAGGGAATGAAAATGAAAACAACTAGGAACCAGCTGGGCATGGTGGCTCATGCCTGTAATGCCAGCACTTCGGGAGGTGGAGGTGAGAGGATCGCCTGAGCCCTGGGTTTCGAGACCAGCCTGGGCAACTTGGCGAGACCTTGTCTCTACAATAAATACAATTAGCCAGGTGTGGTGGCACACACCTGTGGTTCCAGCTACTTGGAAGGTTGAGGCAGAAGGAGCACCTGAGCCCAACAGGTCGAGGCTGCGGTGGCCATGAGTGTGCCTACTCAGAAAAAAAAAAAAAAATTGTATACCTAACCCTGAATTGTACCCCACATATTTAAAATAAAAAATTTAAAAATAATAAAATCAAATTTAAAAACCAACTAGAAACCTAAAACGCACCTATTTGACCAAAATCCAAAACATCTACCACACCAAATACTGGTGAGGACATGAAGTAATAGGAACTTTCACTGTTGGTGGGAATGCAACATGGTATAGCCACTTTGAAGGACATTTTGGTAATTTCTCACAAAACTAAACATACTTTTGCCATATCCAACTATCTCACTCCTTGGTACTTACCCAGAGGAGCTGAAAATGTATGCTTACACAAAAACTTGAATGAACATGGATATTTACAGTGGCTTTACTCAGTGCCAAAACTTGGAAGCAACCAAGATGTCCTTCAGTAGATGAATGGATAAACTGGTATATCCAGACAATGGACTATTATTCAACCCTTATAAGAAATGACCTATCGGACCATGAAAGGACATGGAGGAGTCTTAAATGCATATTACTAGGTGAAAGAAGTCAATTCGAAAAGGCTACATTTTGTATGATTCCAACAAGATGACATTCTGGAATAGACAGAAAAGCAGGGAATCAGGATAGATTTCACAGTGGTCACATTGACCAAGGACTGATGCCTACCCTAGCAGGACCTGTGAGCCACATGATTGGGACAGATGGGCCTTGGCTATGGGTTGCAGGAGTCTTCAGTTAGTCCAGGAAGTAACAGTGCTGTTAGACACTTGGTGCTCATGGTCCAAGTGGTGGACACAGATGTGTCGCCTGTACCATCTCAAGAGGGGAGCATGCCCAGTAGGTGGCCTCCAACTGCCAGTCCTTGTGGAGGGCCATGGGGGCCATTGTGGGGCTGCCCTGGGTTGGTGGTCTTCTACCCTCACTGCCCCTTCCATCTTCAAGTGTGAATTCTAAGGATGGGCCCTAATAGATATCTACACTCCAAATGCTACCCCTGGTGCTGGAGGACCTACCTAGCCTGCCTTCCAACAGCGTGTACTGGGTGCATAGCCTCGTGGGCAAGTGCTGAAAGAAGTGCAGCCCCATGTGTCTGTGAAGGCAGCATCCCCAATGTGGTCTGAAGACTCCACATGGTATGGACAACCTAGTCCCCGCCCCCCCCGCCACTGTTCTGCTAGAAGGTGCTGGTGAAACCATGCCCCAGAGTTAAACTAATAACAAATTATTGAGTTTACAAGATGGAAGATAAAAAAAAGAAACAACATGCCTGTGGGAGACAGAATTGGCCCTCCTCAGTTTCGTCATTAAAGCATGACTTGGAGACTCAGAGATCAGGGAAGTGAAATGACTTTTTAAATCTTATTCTTGCAAAAACGGGCACCCCCTCAAGTGAGCAGGCACAGAGGCAGTTACAGCCAGCATATTTATGCCTCTAAAGCACAAGTCCATCCTCTGGTTCCTTATTGGCTGAGTACTTCATAGGTTACATTACTTTTCCAGACGTTGCCTAAGCAATAATTTTGTACAAATAAGGCAACACACAAGCAGTTTCTATACAAATAAGGTAAAATACATGTTTTTGAATTCTGATTGGGTCTCAATGCCCACCAAAGGAAGCCTACCAAAAGAGAAAGCCCACTAAGAAAGGAGAAAGAACCAGGAAGTGAAGTAACAAATCGCCATTTTGAAAATGAATCACCATTTTGTTTCTTACAGTTCCCTCCTCTTTTATTTTTAAGTAGTTTTGATTTCATTTTTTATTATAATTCATGTTTGTTTCAAATTTTTCTAATAATTTTTTTTACTTTTTTCTCAAAATGTAATTTAGTTTTC
>CAUYQG010059711.1:0-21703 GCA_963574415.1 Tarsius wallacei | reverse complement strand
ACTGTACTCCAGCCTGGGTGACAGAGTGAGACTCTGACTCAAAAAAATACAAAAAAAAGCCGGAATCCCCCCCTCTTCCCTTTAGAGTATACTGTTTGTGAGTCTTTCACAGCCCCAACCACAGAGGGCCGCTTACTTAAGTTACTATAGTAGTGTCTGCCTCAGTCTCCACAATATACATAAGCTCCCAGGACATGGGCAGAACACAGCCTTCTGAGTGGAACAGCTCTGGGTTCAAATTTGCAATTTGGTAGTTGCATAGTGTTGAGGATGTTAATGTATTTTTCTGAGTCTCAGTTTCCTCATCTGTAAAACAGGAATGATGACGTGTAGGGCATAATGAACTACAGTATGGAGACTCTCCAAAGATGAGGTTAAATCTCCCTGTAATTAACTATACACCAGGACCCACACCTTATTCACTGCTGTGCTCACACGCCTATTATGGCAGCTGGCATATAACATGGACTCAAAAATGCCCAAGGAAGGGAGGGAGGAAATGTGGGTCTTACCCACATGCATCTCACAGTCAGTCCTTCTCTCTGTTCCACATGGCTCCCAAACCACCTGCTAAGGGCTGACCAGAGACAGGACTATAAATTAAACAGCTGTACAAACTCAAAGTCACTCTTTTCCACATTAACCAAAGAGGCTGGGCTGCTGGCACTAACAGTAGCAGCAATAGAGACCATCCATCATTGACATAAGGCCTTCAAGGGCCATTCCTCTGGGAACAAATAATACCACTTTGGTCACTGCAGGCCAACATGAAGATGAGCACCACCCGGCCACAGTGCCTTCTCCAGTTCAGCTGCTCGACCAGCCCACCTTTTCTGCCTTGAAGCTCTGATTCCTCTGCCAGTCATGCTCTTCCCAGTGACCCCTCTGCCTATACAGATCAGCTTAGAGATCCCTTCCTCTGACGGGTGTGGTGGCACACACCCATAATCCCAACACTTTGGGAGGTAGAGGCGAGAAGATTGCCTGAGCCCAGGGGTTTGAGACCAGCCTGGGCAACTCGTGAGACCTCATCTCTACAATAAATTTAAAAACTTAGCTGGGCATGGTGGCACATGCCTGTAGTTCCAGCTATTTGGGAGGCTGAGGCAGAAGGACGAAGAATCTGGTGGCTGTGAGTATGCCACTGCCCTCTAGCCTGGGTGACAGAGCAAGATTCCAACTCAAAAAAAAAAAAAAGAGAGAGACAGAGATCTCATCCTCCAGGAAGCCTTCCCAAGTCCTCCAGCCCCCTGCCCAGATCACATATCACAGTTCTGGTTTTTCACTTGTATGCTTGTCTTCAAGCTGAAATTCTGGGAAGCCAGGAGTTTGGCTGATATTCTTCGTCACCACCAGATTGCAGGAACCACAGAGCACCTGGCACATGTTTTGCAACTTTAAAACCACTGTTAAATGAATGGACACATGAACACACACTACATCATGCCAGACAGGCAGATGTTTATCAAATGGCAGCGGGAAACTGACGCCATTGGGCAAGAGATGAGGCTGGAGTCTGAACTTCTCGTCAGGACAAGTTTCCCAGAGGAGGAGCAAGTGGCTTTTCTGTTTAAAGACTGTTAGAGATCCCGCCAGACAGCCTGAAGCAGGCCCATGGGTAGGACTGCTTCCAGGTAACATCATAAACCTGGCCAGCTGCGCCTGGACAGGGAAAGGGGAAGCCACACCATATGTCAAGGCCCATTTGCCAGCAGGTCTGGGGTCCTGGCAGGGGCTACCTCCTGGAGCTTGTCAGGGAGAAACGACACCCACAAACTTGGGTTCTGCTAAAGGAGCAAAGTTTGTCTCATTCACAAAAGATGGAGGTGCCCGGCATGCAGCTGCTCTTAATTGGGAATGGGGGTGCCCAGGCAGCAATTCTTCGACTCAAAAAAAAAAAAAAAAGAAGATAGAGAGATCCCTTCCTCCAGGAAGCTGAGGAAGCATGCAGCTGCTCTTGATCAGGGATGGGGGCTCACCTCATTCTAATCCACCCCCCCAATGAGACTAGAGGCAAATTCCAACATCACTCAACATCAGGCATAGGAGTACTGGGGTACAGCCACTCTCCATCGGCGACGGGGACGCCGGCAGCAGCTCTCCATCAGAAATGGGGACACCAGCATGCAGCTGCTTGCCATTGAGGATGGGGGTGCCAGCGAGCAACTGCTCTCCATCAGAGTGAAAAAGCTGCTCTCTCACTTCTTGGAAAGTCACTTGCGGTTGCCATCACAGAAGCACCAAGGGGCTACTTTCCCAGACAAACCGCAGTGGGGCCTGCCAGCTCAGCCCCGGGGGCCTACAAGGGGACCTTTCATCGGTAGTGTCATTTTCTCATAACCACAAAACCGCCAGATACAAATTTTCCAGCACAGAAAAGCACCTGGGGTTTCAGGGATGGGACCAGCAGCAAGAAGGAAAGAGTCATTAGGTCTCTGGCCACAGGGGAGGCCCTGGGCCAGAACCAACGTCTGCCCTTGCCCTGCCCCAATACTCTTCTGCTTCCTGAGTGTAGGCCCGGCCCCCACCCTGACACAGAGCCTGTACAGGAGGGCATCAAGTCAACCCGCCAACAGTGGGTGGGTGCTACAGATACTACACAGCAGGTGCTCTCTACAGGGGCTGTGCTCAAAACCTCGGCTCTGGTCCCAGCTTCAACATTTAAGATCAAAGACAACGGAGGAACTCCTGCCCCCCACCCCCAGCTTTCATCTCACCACCAATGAAAAGATTGTCATTTTCTAGAGGCTGGGCCAAGTGAGTTGCTATACACAAAGTGCTTGGCACGAGTAAAAACACCCAGCCCTACTAGGTGGCCATTGGTCATTCAGCTCTACAGACAGGCAGAACACGCCCTGACGTCCCTCAATACCACACTGTCTCGGTGGGTGACTACAGCCTTGGGACTTCACCGATCAATGTTTCCCCACATGTAAAATGGGGTCAATTTATCTCAAAAGGCTGATGAGAAGATTTACATGCAAAAATGTGAATGTAAAATGTTCAGCAAAATGCCTAACACAGGAAATGCTCGTTTGCTGGTAGAGGGAGCGGACAGTGTCCTTACCAAGCGAGGTCTTCAGGCCCTCTTATTACCTACCTGAGCAGTAGGGAAGACGTGGTAGGACCATGCCCATGTCAGACTTGGGACTCAAGAAGTCCCTGACTCTGGTGTTGGCCTTCAGGACAATGCTGGTGGAACTCACAGACCAGGTACATTTCTTCTAAAGGCAAGAGGGCCAAGACCCACCCTCACCTGACTGACTCTAGGGAATGTGATCCCTTTCTGTCCCTGGAGTGCTCCCACCTCCACCCTCAGCACCAGACGACGTGACCAGAGTGGAGAGGCACCAACTCTGAGAATGTTGCTTGCCCAGATGAGCACCTGCATCCCCAGCCTGGCATCCTGATCAACCTCAGTGCCATCTGCCACCCCAGCTGCTACGGGTGCGACCCTGACACAGGCCTCCCAAAGGAAGGCTGCCATGAGCCTCAATTGAGTGGTGGCAGAGCTTGTCAGACATCCCTGGAGAGCATGGGCCTGGCCCAGCAGAAGCATATGCCACTGAGAGAGTGACTGCAGTCCTGCAGGGATCCTCAGGACATGGGGCCTTACACCTTCACCCTGTTGTCCTTTCCTCGTCATCCTTCCTTTGCGTTGGGCCCCAGCATGCCTCCCATAGCTAGCACCTGTGGATCCTGGGTACATCCTCCAGGGAGCATCAAAGGTGTCACAGGTGACCTGTCCATGAGCCAGCTAACCCAGGAGGCCGAGCTTCTCTGCAGTCACAGCACTGACCATCCCCTGCCTCTAAAGCAAGAGTACAATTCCAGCTAAAATGGTAGCCCAAACAGAAGCCTCCTGCAGGCTTCCACGGGGTGGCTGGATGGTGGCCAGCTATTGTGTCAGGCAGGGCAGTGGTGACGGCCGGGCCAACAGCCCATGCTTGTTTATCACCAGCACCTGTTCCAACTGGTCAGGGCATGCCTACCCTTAGGTAACTGTCCCATCCCCCAGAAGGAGGCTCCACCCTAGGTTCCCCCAGCATCAGCTGTGTGGCAGGACAATGATCACTTCTTATCAGTCCCCTCACCTGCAACATGGAGAAGGTAACACATGCCCCACAGAACAGCTGAGGATTCACTGCAGACTCATGTATGCAAAGCGTTTAGACCAACGTCCAGATCACGTGAAGTATTCATGGAACAGGATCCTGTAGGTAATACCCCCAACTCAGTCGGCAAGAATGGCCTTGAGCAGGAGTATGAAGACTTGGCAGGGGCCACTGGGATTATACTCACCCAAGCTTTTTTGCTCCTTTGCAGAAAACCACCTCTTTCCAGACTACTGACTTTGCAAACAAAGTCAGCTCCACCCTAAAATTGCAGGGCCTGAGATGGGGAGGGCTACTTCTTCTTGGGCAACACCCAAACCCATGATCTGGGCTATATAAATGGCCAGATGCCAAGATGTTTGTCACCCTAACCCTGACTCAGATGTTGGCTGCTGCAGGACACTCTCAGTGGCCTAGGCCTTTGTGTCTCAAAATCAGGGCAGGAGGTTAAGTCTACTGGGACAGACATGTCAGATGCCAACATACAAATGAACAAATGAGTCCAGGGCACAGCCTGAGAGGGACCCAGATTCCCATGTCCAGTGGCAGGCTCCCTCAATGCTAGAAATCATGTCAGGACACAGTTGTCCCTCTAGAATGTTAATAAGCTCCTCCTCTTGCATATACCTTATCACCTTCTCTACCTGGATTGTCAAGGAAAATTCCCAGAGCAGATCCCTGACAACACAAGGGTGACGCCCCAGTCTTCCCACAACCCCAAGGCTGGCAATGTCCCTCAGGTATATCATCCCCCCAAAAATACAGTCATGTGTGGCTGAAATCATTACAGCCCCTTCCAGACTATTGATAGAAGTGCTGTGTGCACAACACTGAGTGGAGAAACAGTGGTGTGGGGTGTGGGTGCTGGGCAGCCCACTGGGCTCACTCATGGCTAAGGGTGCCCACCTTCCCCCTCCCTGGAGGCAGCAACACTCACAACTCTGCATCCAGCCTCAGCACAATGACAAGTTGCTGCTCATCCCTCAGAGCACTCACAAATAATGAACTGTGTGTGCTAAACCCACAAGACTTAAAGCGGCACTTTATGATTCCCATCTACAAATGAGGACACCAGGGCGCCAAGCTTTGTAACTTTCTCAAATTCTGTAATTAAGGGCTCTGTTTCTAGGTACCATACAACCTCTTAAAACAACTCCTGCAACCCACGCCCTCAGTCTGGCTAAGCTGAGCAGACAATACGAGGATAGCAGTGGGCAGGGGCTACCAAAGTCCCAAATCCAGCAACACCTAGACACAGGCAGTGAATCCTGGGAATAAAAGCCGCAGGCTCGCCCACACCCCCTAAATATATCAGCCACCCAACCAGGCCACAGTCTCCGGTCCTGCCTTACTCTCTGGGCTGTACCCCAACCCTGGCTCTAGCTAGCACTAAGTTTACGAAGACTAGTCATGATCCTGTCCTAACCTAAGGCCACCTCTTTCATGCAGGTCCCAGCATGCTTTGCAGAGTGAGATGATGCATGGATGGCCACTTGGCTCATCCATCCCTTTCCTCTTGACTTGCTTATTCCTCCTATGGTAGGCACAGTCTGCAGAGTGACTTCCAGCTTACCAGCACCCACCCATAGGACCCTGGATCCTTCCTCCTTGGCAGCCAGTACTGTACTCTTACATGGATGCCCATGACAGTCCATGCTCAGGCCAAGTCCCTGTCTATGCCATCCCTGTCTATGCCAAACTTCAGGAAGTCACCAAAGCCCTTGTGACTTACTACAGCCTTCCCTCCAGCGGTCCGGAAGCTGCTGTTCCTGCCCCACTACTGGTCTGCTCTGCCCAGGTCTCAGAGACATTCCCCTTAACACCTTTTACCTTCTCCCCAGAGCAGGAGTGTGCTTCTGAGGACTTCCGCCAACCCAGCCCACTAGCAGTCTAGCCTGGCTGCCATGGCCAACTTGTTGCAAAACGATTTCTGAGAATGTAAGGAGCACTCTGGAGGTTGTGACGCAGCTGACAGCTCCACGAACAGGCACGGGCTGACCACAGCACCCAGTTCCAAGTGCACCAGAGGAAGCCCCTGGCTCCTAGCACTGCCCAGCCCTCGAGGGTACCCGGGGGGCTGACATTCGTGGGCAAGGGGCAGAGTGGGAGAGACGCACCAGGGAAAGCGGGGCAAGGAGAGGAGAAAGTGCAAGTGACCTCAATCCTCCAGCTGGGTGTTTTGCAACAGCCATCCCTTGCCCAGCTTGTCCGGCGCCCGCGCTTTCCTGGGGAAGCTGCCAGACTTGCACCTCTGTGCGGAGACAACCTCCTCGCCAAGCCTCCCATCGGCAATCCTGCCTTGACGTCAAACTCAGAGTCGGGGAACTTCAAACACAAACAAACACGTCTGCCCCAGACCACAAGTGGAGACATTCCCAAGGAGGCCAGAGGTGAGAGCAGCCACAGCTGAGAACTCGGCTTCCCGCCCTCTCCTCAGCTCCACTGGGACTGCCAACTCGGGGACTGCCAACAAGCTGCAGACGGGAGGTTCATCCCAGGCTGAGACAAAGCAAGACCACTGCTTAGCATTGTCCAAGGGAGAGACCCCGCCCAGAGGACTGAAGGCTCCTCTGTGCCATGAGCACCTCTTTAGATAACGTCACCTGCTCCAATCGTTCTGGTCGAAGCATGAATCGCCACGGAAGGGAGAGACGTAGTTTAATGTGGGTTAGAAGCACTCATGAAGCTTCTCAGAAAATGCAGGGCTTGAGGCGGGTCAGGGTGGACAGCCAAGGACAAGTTTGCTCAACATCACTAACTCACCTCATGCCTCAGAGATAGTGAGGCCCAACAGGACTTTGGAGTGGAAGGCATTTCCCCGACATAAGTATCCTAAGACAGCTCCCACCTGTCTTATCCAGAAGCCCAGGTGAGTAAAAAAAAAAATGCATGCTCTTCAGAAAGCTGCCTTCAACCTTGAAAAGTCAGTAACTGATCCACCTTTCCAGTTTTGCTTCCTGCCTCAGTTCAACATTACAACCCCCTAGTACCTCATGTGTTCTTAGTACCACAGCAGTCCTTGGGGCTGCAGGGACACACTGAACTAAATCATAAAAAAGACAGACACCCATTTTATCCCCTACCTCCCCTGAGCCTGAAGTGACTCACGAGGGGAGAACTTGTATCCATCAGCCAGTCATTCAACAAACAGCCGAGGAGTTTCTTCCCAATGCCATGCACTGTGCTAGGCACCAAGGACACTGTCCTAAGCAGCATGGTCCAGAAGCTCAAGGAACTCACATGTGTGAGGGCCACAGATGTGCCCAGATACCGCTGACCAAGGACTACGGAAGGCAAAGCAGCAGGCGGCAGGTCTGCTCTCGCCAGGCGTCCTTGACATAAGCCCCGGTGTACAGTGATTCTGCTGGAGACCAAGGGGAGAGCTGGCCGGGTGTCAGGAGCCACGGGTATGGGGCTGCCCACAAACCAGATCCTGCATCACCACAGCCTGTGTGCCAGTTCCAACCTCCACATGCCTGTCTCAAGCTCACCAGGCCCACAGGGTACAGTCACAGGGCGAGTCTGCCTTTCTACCCTCAAACGCAGCAGGTAATCCTAGAGCATTCCTGACACTGCAAATGGAAGGGGCCCAGGTGTCAGTTACAAGTGGAGGCCTGAAGAAAAGGCAGAGGCCACACCTAACAGCAAACGTGGATTTCTGCCAATGAGCCCATGCCCAGTGTGAAAAGACCCTGAGGCCGCCCACCACCCCACGTCCTCTTAAGACCTGTCTCTTAGAAGCTACTGGAAGGCCGGAGGGGGAAGGTGAGGCACTTTAAACTCTGATCTATAAGCACCTGCTACAAGTAGGAGATTGTGCCCCATGTTGGAAAGATAAAAGGGACCTGACTGTTGGCTTAGCAACTTAGACCATCACAGGAAAGAGTGAAGGGCTGGACAGGGGGCAAGGGTCAAGGGCACCGGGGTCAACTAATACAGTGCAAACCTCTCTAGAAGGATGCCAGGCACCAGAAGCACCACTTCCTATGGGGGTGCCACACTAGGACTGCTCACATCTACCCAGTGTCTTGTCCCGACTTCCTCCTCCTCACAGGACCCCTTTAGTTTGAGGGTAGCACAATGCCTGGTGATGAACTAGTCTGAGTTGGTGGTTTTTCAGCCCTTTCTTTGCATTACAGCCCACAAGTCCCAGCCTCAGAGATTCTGACATAATTGATCCAGGATGGGGTCCCTGCACAGACATCATAACGGCCCAGTCCCCACTTCTGACTTCCCTTGAAGCTGCCTACCTGTGACAGTACTACAAACGAGGACCAAGGACATGTCTGCTAGAACTGCTGGGAAATTGTGAATACACCCTGGGGCTGCCCACCACCCCCTGCTTACTTTGAAGATGCATAAGCTATCAGCCATTTTGCAACCATGAGAATGGCAACAACAAAGAGTCAACCGGAGAACCAGAGACATCATTGCTGTTCAGCTGCTAACCCAGCTCACGAGTGCCTCCTAACTCCATACTTCCTGTAGGAGAAACATGATGGCCTATTTAAGTCACATCTTCTGTTATTTGCAAGCAAAAGTTAGTCCTTTCTAATGTTTATTCGGCCTGCACTATTTTAAACCTCCTTCCAAGGCTTATGTTCCTAAGGCTGACGCTTACAGAAAACCTACATTCTTAGGACCACATGCCATCTAAAAGCATTCCCCCAAAAGTCCTGAAATTTCAAAGAGCAGCTAATTTTTTATGAAGTCCAATTCAGCCATATTTTAAAAGGGGGGTTGTGCTTTTTATTTCCTATCTAAAAAATAATTGCCAAGCTCGCCTTCACAGAGATGTTCTCATAGGTTGTAGAAGGTATATAGTTTTCTGTTTTTTTGTTTAGGTCTGTGATCCACTTAGAGTTAATTTTTGAGTTCCAGGACTGTTCTAACCACAACTTTATGTCCATTTTTAATTGGGCGTTTTTAATTCCTATATGTAGAACATTTCCTTTTACAGGTTTCTATCTGGTCATCTCTTTCATGGTGATCACACACTCACTCCATCCCAGCTGAGATGCTTTATGGAAGGCAAAGTGCTATACAGTCTGTGTATGCTATCTCATCTAATACTCAGATTCATCTTCTGATAGGTACTATTATTAATCTCATTTTACAGATGAGGAAACTGAGGCTTAGAGAGTTACCTATACTTGAAAAGGACTCTCACGTACTATGATCCACATGCAGAGCCTTAGAGCACCTTCAAGTTTGTCATTTGACCTGGAGTACAAGTGAACATTGACCATGACTGAAGAGATGAGGAATACTTGCTGTCTCACCTGGATGGCAGTGCTGAGTGCTTGGGAACACAACTCCAGCTGCACCCCTGCACTTAGGGAAACACATGATGACTCCGCTTCCTGGAGTGCACATGGTGGGGATGGGTGAAGCAGGTATGTAAGATCTCGCATTTGCTAGATAAAAAGAAGGATGGCAGCCTGGGCTCGGTGGCTCAGCCTGTATGTAATCCCGCGCTTTGGGAGGCTAAGGTGAGTGGATTGCCTGAGCCCCCGGGTTTGAGACCCGCCCGGGCAACTTGGCGAGACCTCATCTACAATAAATCAAAAAATTAGCCGGGCGTGGTAGCGCGCGCCTGTAGTTCCAGCTACTTGGAAGGCTAAGGCGGAATGATCGCCGGAGCCCAGGAGGTCGAGGCTGCAGTGGCCGGGAGAGCAGCCACTGCACTCCAGTCTGGGTGACAGAATGAGACTCCAACTCAAAAAAAGAAAAAAAAAACAAGAAGGATGACAGAGCCCCTGCTCTTGGCAGTGGGTGGTGAGAGTTGTTCTTCCCACTGGGCAGTCACGGGCTCATCTGAGACTATGATCTATGTGTAGACCACCATCGTGGATTAAAGACAGCCACAAAGTACTTCACACTCCTCCAGTCCTGAGGTCTATTTCCTCTCCTCTTGAACCTGGGTCGGTCTGTGGCTGCTTTGTCTAACAGTGCATTCTCTGGGAGCCCTGACTACCCTGACAGAAAAACCCTGAGGAGTGGCCCTGGGCCTGCCCTGATGGAGAGAGAGGGCCAGCAGAGCCCAGCCTTCCAACTGTCCCCGCCTGGGACCCAGATGTACAAGCGGGCCTTCTCAGTTCCTCCAGATCAGGACAGCTGGTGACACATGGAGCAGGTCACCTGGGGTCATGACAGAGGTTTGTACACACACCCACCATGGGATCTCAAGGAGACTGGGCCCAACCCTCTGGGGTGGAGGGGCTGGGATCCTGAAGAAGCATCAAAGAGGAGGTAATCCCTAAAATGAAATCAACAGCTTGGGGTGGGGCATGGGGCATGGCACACAGACAGAGGGGTAGGGAACAGGGAAGGCACTTCAGTTGGGGCCTGACATGAGCAAAGCCCAGGGTCATAAGGAAGATAGTGAGTAGCTGGAGACTAGAGAGGTGGTGAAGGGGCAGAAGAACAAAGTCAGTCAGGGCCCAGGACCAGCTCACGCAGGTGCTGGAAAGTTCCAGAAAGTTTTCTGGAAGGCCACACTCTGGCATCTGCACTCAATCTTGCAGGCACAGGGAGGGAAGCAAGGGAAGAAACATAATCAGATTTGCATTTTTGAAGGATCATCATTCTGGAAACCATGTGAGGACAGACTAAATTGAGTGTGGAGAAACCAGAGACAGGAAAATCAATTAAGAAGCCACCATAATTCAGCAAATGATGAGAACAAAAGGTAATTTAGTTCTCTGCAGTGTGGGTGGAGAGGAAGGAGCAGATTCTAGAAATGTTTTATTGGCGTTTTTACTATAAAGACTTCCCTTCTTGCCTGTCCAGGGAATTTCTGGCATTCCAGCATACCTTCAGCCGGAAGCCGGAGAGCTGAATTTCTCCAGCAAATGAGCCGACTGAGCAGAGCCCAGTTAGCTGTTTGATGTGCTAGAACTTGGCGCTTTTGGGGAAGGGGCCTGGTGCCTGTCTGGGGGCCTTTGGCTGGAGGTCCCACTGGACAAGGACACTTGGCTCTCCACTGCCAAGCACTGTCCCTGCCCCACCCTCCCAGGCAGAGGGAACCCTGTGCCTGCCAACAGCAAAGCCGCTGCTCTGACAGCTCCATCTCTGACTCTTCCCCGCAACCCTGGAGAAGGGTCAGGCAGAAAGCCACCGGAGAGTCAGAGTTTGCCAGCAGGGTCAGACTCCACAGGGCCCTCTCCAGCCAGCTGGGGATGATGGTTCTGTCCAATCCCTCCATCCCATATGCAGTGCTGGAAGCATACCACCCCCCCAAGGAGAGTGGGTCCAGACTCCTGGCAAGAGGGGCGGGGGGAGATCGCCTCATCTTCATCAGAAAGACCATGCGTATCAGAGTCAGAGAGACTCATGTTCAAATCTCACCCCCAAGCTGGGTGTGGTGGCTCACGTCTGCAATCCAAACACTCTGTGAGACTGAGGCAGGAGGACTGCTTGAGACCAGGAGTTTGAGACCAGCCTGAGCAACATAGTAAGATCTCATCTCTACAAAAAAATTAGCCCAGCGTGGTGGTACGCACCTGTAGTGCCAGCTACTCCGGAGGCTGAGGTGGGAAGATGGTCTGAGGCCAGGAGGTCGAGACTGTGGTAAGCCTGGGCGACAGAGTGAGACTCTGACTCAAAAGAAAAAAAAAATCTCACTCCCATCTCCTATCAGCTACCAGCTAAGGGACCATGGGCAACTGACAGAATGTCTGAGCCTTTACTTCCTCTGCTGTAAATGAGGGGGATGGATCAGCCTGGAAAGAGCACTGTGAAGACAGAAGGACACAGTGTAGCAGCTGGCGTGCAGTGGGTGCCCAGCAAATACTTCTTTTCTTGTCTTCTTTCTCTACAACCCCATTGTGGGAAAGGCCATGCCTTTAACAGTCGACATAGAGACCAGGACAGAGAGACCTCAAAAGGCAAGTGTCCAGGTGAAGGAGGTCGACTGCTGGCCTGTGCCTGCAGGCTCCCTGTGGAACAAGGAGAGCAAGAGGCTGTGGAGGCAATCAGCTCCAAGCACCCATACCCCCCACACCACCCACCTGTCTGGGAGCCCAAGCAGCACTTCTGACACCAAAGCACCATGCCCAGTTTCCAATGAGACCCGAACAGCCCACCAGTGACATGACATCCATTCTTGCTGTGATGCATGCCAGTGTGGTGACTATGTACCTTATTGACACTCTGTCACCACACTGCACAGATTACGGAGCACTTTGGAAAGAGCATCTCATTGGCTCCTCACCATAAACCAAGGCTTAGAGGTAAAATGACACAGCCAAGGTCACGCACCAGCACTATGCTGCGGCACCAGCTTCACATCCAGCGGCCGCCCCTCCTTCCCTACAAGGAAAGCATGATTTGAAGTTGCTAGATTAAAACCAAGTGCTCCTGAAACACTAAGTCCCACTCAAGGCTACTTCCAGTTGTGACCCCAGGGACCCCTCAGTTGCCTCTTAGGAAAGGCAGGCTGGGGGACAGCCTGACAAGGATATCATGGGTCTTCATAAAGGAATCTCTGAAGGCCTCCAAGACTCTCTTCCTAAGGGACTATATTGTCTGGCAGAGAAAGGAAAGGAAATAAGGGGCCTAAATTAGACCTAAAACCCAGGAATGAAGTATTAGCTGAGGTGGCATCAGCACTGGGAGACAGAGAACGAGACCACTCTCTCTAACAAGCGAGGGCCGAAAGACAACAGGCCTTCTCCCCCAAGCTCTGTGCACCTTGACCGACATAGGTATAATCGGTTCACGCCACCGACCCTATCACTGGTGGGAAGGAGAAAAGGCTCAGATGACAGGATGCCACTGTTGGGCAAACCCAGGAATGCCAGCCAGGGGTGGTACAGTGAGAGGTAGTCATGTGCTTGGGCCTAGAGACCAACAGACCTGGGTTCGATTCCCAGCTCGGCCACTGACTAGGTGCCTTAACTTAGATTAAGTTACTCAGCCTCTCTTCCTAAGTTTCCTTATCTGTAAAACGGAGGAAAAGGGAGGAGTCAAACACTTATCACGCCTGCTACTGTTAATATTCATTGCAGCCATCTCTGTCATGAAAATTCCAATCTCTTACATTTAAAAGCAGTTAGAGTCTGACTTGTTTATTGTTTTAAGAGTCTTAACTAAACACAATGCTGAATGAGTCTATTGACACAGCATGTCCCGAGCTAAGTTCGTATAATTCTTGAAAGGGGGCACATGTAGGCAGGGCCGGGCACAGCTGGGACACACTCACCCTGAGGATGGCCTTCCTGGCTCCCGCGTTACTCCCAGGAGGTCAACAGCCAGTCAGACCCAGGTCAGCCTGTGTAACAGGAATCCCTGAGAGTGAACTGAGCAGAAGAGTGAGGCAACGCAGGACAGCCACTAAGAGGCAGGTAACCCAAGGAGGCAAGTAAGCAGAGGCCGGGCTGCGCGGCAACACAGGCTGTTCTCTAGGCCTGGGGTGGGGGTGACATGGCTCCAAATGACACACACACAGGTGCACACATACCTGCCACCTTGGACAAGCTCCGGCTGAACAGAGAGGGGACTTGTTTCAAAATAAAGAGAGGCCATGTGCTCCAGGCTCCCAAGAAATCAACTGGCCACACTTGCTGAAGAAAATAGACAATAACAGCCAGCACTGACAAGGCGCTCATAACGAGCCAGAAAGTGCTGTAGGTGCTCACATACACAGTCGGGCCTCCAGATATGTGCGGGGAAGGACATCGTGACTCCTCATAGGATCTGCGATGGCTATTTGATTAGCCACGGCCTTCATCAGGGGAATCCAACCAAATGCAGATCAGAAATATTCCCAAAATAATGGATGGTGGCATCTGTACTTAACATGTACAGACCTCTTCCTCTTGCTATTCCCTAAATAATAGAGTGTAACAACTATCTAAATAGCATTCACATTGTCCTGGGTATTATAAGTAATCTAGAGATTACTCAAAGCACATGGGAGGATGTGTGTAGGCTATGTGCAAATACTATACCATGTTACAAAAGGGACTTAAGCATCTGTAGATTGTGGTAACCAAAGGGGTCCCTGGAATCAATCCCCGTGGATACCAAGGGACAACCGTACTCACCCACTGAATCCTCACAATAGGAGGATTGCTTTAGATGGTTAACACTCATTGTCAACCATCTCTGTATGAAGTGGTTATGTTCGGCCTAATATAACGATCCCCATTTTACAGAAGAGTAAACTGAGGACAAGGTGCAAGCCCAAGGCATGTAGCTAGTACATGGCATAGTGAGGATTTGAATCCAGGCAGTTCAGCTTCTGAGCCCATGCCCTTCACCATGGGCTCCTAATTTCCTAGAATGACTCAGATGTGTAGGGTACCTACATCAGGCCAGGGCTGAGCATCCTGGTAAGAGTATCCTCATTTATAAATAAGAACTCAGAGGGCCAGGGAGTCAATCCAACATCACCCAGCTGGTACCTGTCAGAGCCAACTTACACTCGGAAGAGGCTGATGCCCCATGCTGACCCTCCAGGCTTGAGGCACTGGGTCTGGGCTTACGAGAGGCCCCCCACCCCAAACACAGGGTTGAGATATAGGTCTTTTCCACTGTGCTCTACCAGCACTGAGACAGCTGGACCTATCACTGATACAGAGCACACAAACCCAGGGAAGGAGCCTGGGTTGCTCTGCCACCTGACCAAGGGGAGGCCAGAACCTTCCAGAAAGCCTGTGGGGCCCAGCAGAACCTAGGAGAGAACCCACCAGGCCCAAGCCCTTCAGCACACAGCACTCTCCTCCTCAGAGGCCTGTAAGCCACGTGCTCCTCTTCCCTACACGTCAGCAGAAAGAATCAGAGCAAGGGCCCAGTGCTCGTTCTCCCATGGCCAGTCTCTGTGTATTTAGTCTTTGAGTATAACAGCTTGAAGCAAAGACACACATCCTTGCATAAGACGTGGTTTCCCTCACACATACTTTGGGGCAAGTAAGCTGCCAGGGCTGCGGGCACAGCACACTGAGGCCAGTGTGGCCAGTGGAGCAGCCCAGACCTCAAGCCACACTCCGCCCTGTGGGCCATGCCCAAGGAGGCCGGTATCCCACAGCCTGTTCTCAGGAGACCCAGCTAGGCTACTTAACCCTCCAGGTAGAGGAGAGCTCACCACAAATGACCAAAACTGGGCAAACCCCAGAAAGCTCTGTATCTCCTATCCTCTGGGGCCATTGACAGGACTAGACCTGTCTTGAGATATCTGAAATATCTTTTTTGAGTCGGGGTCTCACTCTCACCCAGGATGGAGTATAGTGGTACAATCACAGCTCACTATAGCCTTGACCTCCTGGGGTCAGACAATCTTCCCACCTCAGGCTCCCAAGTAGCTAGAACTACAGGTGCATGCCACCAATGCCTGGCTAACTTTTTTTTTTTTTTTTGTAAAGACGAGATATCACTATGGTACTTAGACTGGTCTCGAACTCCTGGACTCAAGCAATCCTCCTACCTCAGCCCCCTAAAGTGCTGGGATTACAGGCATGAGCCACTGCACGCAGCCCGAAATATCTTTAAATTATAAAATCCTAGGATGTTCTAAGATGAGAAAGGCCTTCAAGATCATCTCACACAAATAGATGAATACCTGATGAGGAAACTGAGGCCCAGGGAGGGACTGCAACTTATTCAAAGTCACACAGAAAGCTCGGAAAGCAGTGCCAGACAGTTCCAGGTCTCCTGGTTCCATCCTACACTCTCTTCCCCATACTGGATGGTAGAAGGACTGGGCGCAACCTGCTGTGTGGACGAGTGGTTTAGCTGGTCCGCTGGTTCCCTCCTTGGGAACAAACAATGTCTGCTTTAAGAGGTGTATAAAGCTACTCATTTCACCTGGGAGGTGGGTGTTGCTACCATCTCCAAGGAGGGATGACAGACACAGAGATCAAGTCACCGTCAGGGGTGGGAAATGAACCCTGCAGTATTCCTCCACAGTCCCAGCCTGGCCTCACAGCCTTTGTCACTGCAGTCCCTCGGGGCACTGCTGGTTGCCCTGTGTAGGGCAGGCCCTGAGTAGCTTCTCGGGAGGGACTAAGGATGCGTCCAGGGCAGCTCTCACCTCAGTGGCCCCACAGGAGGGCTTTACCCCCGACACATGCCCACAGATTGCAGGGACCAGGCAGAAGAGGGACCCAGGTTCACTGTCACCCACCCCATTCACTGTCAGGGCAAGAGGTTAAGCAGGCACAAAGCCAGTGACCCCTCCAAAGGCAGGGCCTCCCCCCTCATCCACACCCTCTGCAACCCTGGGATTGCCAGGACAGGAAGGGGCAGTCTGTGGGGCCAAGGCCCCAACTCAGCAGGGCACAACTTTGCACTCCTATGCATGGCCTCCTCGAGGTTCAAGAACTAGAGTTTTCTTCCTGAAAAAGGAAACCATTTCTCAACATGTTGCTACACACGGATGCTGAGAAACACAAACCAAGAGGCACATGAGGACTGGCCCCAAAGGGAGGAGAATGAAGGGGGGCAGGGCTGCTGTGGGATACAGCCAAAGAAACAATGAGAAAACACAAGGCACAAGCCTGTCCAGCCAGGCACTGTTTACAAGAAGGACACTGTGGAAACCACCCAGAGACCCAACGACAGAAGCACGGTTGAGTCGGTTATGGTAAAACACTCAGTAAAATATTACCAAGCCATTGAGCAAGTATACAAAAACATAGGAAGTTTTGTGTGTTTTTCTATTGAGTGACAGGACAAAAAAACCCTGCACAATGGATGGCTACAGCTATTTAGGAAACTACAAAGCTTTTGCCTAGAAAATGCACCAAGGGAAAAGCAGCAGCAAAGTCAGTCGTGAGTTGACTTGAATGGGAAGGCTACAGGTAATCATTTTCTTCCTTCCACTTTTCTGTGTTTTCCAAACGTTCCATAATTACCATGTACTGATTTTATAAGGTTATTAATGGTAATAATACATTTTAAATTGCCCAAGAGGAACAGGGAGGGTGTTGGTCTGCACCTCCAGCAAGGGGGGAAAAGCCTGGGAGCCAAGAGCTGATGTCCTATTTGGAATAGAGTCCTGCTTGGCCACCATGCCCAGCCTCCCCACAAAGGTTGGTTGTGATGGTGACTCCATTCGCCCTGCTGAGTCTTAAGAGGGAGCAAAACAACTCACTGCTTCTGATGGGAAAGAGAAGGAAAGGAAGAGGGTAATTTCGTAAGAAGGCATTAGACTCATTTTGCTAAAATGTGTGGGTTTTGTTTGTTTTAAGTTTTTAGAAAGGCTGGGCACAGTGGCTCACACCTGTGATCCTAGCACTTTGGGAACTGGCAAGAGAACTGCTTGAGCCCAGGGGTTTGAGAACAGCCTGGACAACTTGGTGAGACCCTGTCTCATTCAAAAAACAATTTTTTTTTTTTTTTGGTAGAGACAGGGTCTCACTATATTGCCCAGGCCAGGCTCAAACTCCTGGCCTCAATCAATCTCCTGCCTTGGCCTCCCAAAGTGTTGGGATTACAGGCATGAACTAACTTACCCAGCCTTGTTTGTTCTTTAAGAACCGATTTGAAACAACTGGTTCTTAAAGGATCTAGTCGCTACTACTCAGTATAAATGCCAGGCCCTGCAAATGACACAGAAATGAGTAAGACCCATTTTCTACCCTAAAAAACAGGTTCTGGTAGGGGCCAAATATAAAGTTCCAATGCAAAGGGATGTTTGACAAGGGTTTTAAGATACATGCCGCTGTGAGAATTCAGAGGTGAAAGTGAAAACTTGGAGCTTCAATGAAAAGACAGGTATCAGGGAAGGGTTCACTGAAAAGGTGGGTTTTAAATTGGGCCTTGAAGAATGAATGGGAGTCCTTAAAGAGGTCAATAAAACAGACAAGGAAATATATACACACGTATCTCAAAGGCGAGCTTACAGACGCAAGCAATCATGACAAGCCTCTCTGCCTTCATAATAAGAAAATATAAAATGGAAACCAATGGGCAACATTGCTGTTGTTTTTTTTTTTAATAGAGGCAGGGTCTTGCTATGTGGCCCAGGCTGATCTCCAACTCCTGGCCTCGAGAGATCCTCCTACCTTGACCTCCCAAAGTGCTAGGATTACAACGCATGTGCCACCACATCCAGCCCAACAAGTGAGCAAAGATTTTTGGTGACACTGGTAGAGGGGCCTCCATGTGGCCCCCAGCACAGGCCATGGTGGGAGCGTGGAGCGGCATGCCTCCCTGGAGGGTAGCTGAGAAACAGGGCACTGCACAGAAGCCTCACCAAGTAGCACGCATGCCTTGAGCCAGACTCCACTTCTAGGAACTTATCCTAAAGAAACAATTGAGTGTAAGCACAAGGCCATTCACGGAAGTATAGCTTAAAATAGCCACGGGGAAGTGGGGAAGTAGATAACTCCAGCTCGGTGTGTCAATGACAGAAAACTATGAGGCAACTAGAAAAAAAAACCCTTTTCACAGCATATTTAATGTCATGGGGCAATGCCCATGATATTACAGCAAGTGAACAACTCAAGATAAGAAAACGACATTGGCAGGATAATTCTCATTTACCTTTTTATTTTAACTTTACAGCACTATTTTTCTTTTTTCAATGTTGAGGTCAATTTCTAGTTTACAGCAAAATAAATATACCAAAATGTAAACACTGGAAAAAGATTTTTTTTTTTTTTTGAGTAGGAGTCGCCCAGGCTGGAATTCAGTGGCACACTCACAGCCACCGCAGCCTCAACCTGCTGGGCTCCGGCAATCCTTCCACCTCAGCATCTCAAGTAGCTGAGACTACAGGTGCATGCCACCATACCTGGCTAATTTTTTTTATTTATTGTAGAGACGAGGTCCTACCAAGTTGCCCAGGCTGGTCTCAAACCCCTGGACTCAGGCAATACTCTCGCCTCTTCCTCCCAAAATGCTGGGATTAGAGGTGTGAGCCACCACACCTGGCCAGAAAGAACACTGTGTTTTCTACAAAGAACGTGTGTTATTTTTATAATCATAAAATGTTATTCAAACTAAAATAAGTAAAGTTTCAATAGGAAAAGAGGGCACCGTAGGCTTAAGAAACAGCAGGGGCCAGAGGCAGAGAAGTACAGGAGAAGTTGAACTTTACAGCAGGGCAGAGCGGGGCCAGAGGACAGAGTAAGTCCTCAATGCACTATTTTCTAGCTGTGTCATCTTTAACAATTATTGAACCATGCTGGAACTTTAGTTTTCTCTAAAGACTGTGCAGACGTATACAGAGCACCTATTTGAGACATTGCCCAGGGAACCCCATCTACTCTCTCTCAGAAGTTCATAAAGTCAGAGCCCTTTCAATATAACATCAATCCTGGTCAGGCGCAGTGGCTCACACCTGTAATCCTAGCACTTCAGGAGGCTGAGGCAGGAGGATTACTTGAGCTCAGGAGTTTGAGACCAACCTGGGCAATATAGTGAGACCTTGTCTCTACAAAAAAAAAAGTCAAAAAATTAGCCTGGTGTGGTGGTGTGCGCCCATAGTCCCAACTACACGAGAGACTGAGGCAGAAGCAATACTTGAGCCCAGGAGTTGGAGGCTATGGCGAGCCCTGATCATGCCACTACACTCCAGCCTGGGGTAACAGAGACCCCAACTCAAAAAAAAAAAATCCTGGTTGAGGTAGGAATATTCATTTATAAGATACATCATTGATGCCATAGCATTTGGGGAAGCAAAGAAGTACTATATTAAAGACATCACACGATGCATCCCAATTCCAGAAATAATAAATCATGACTTCATGTATCTAACCTAAAATTGAGAAACTATGAAAATTTGCCTCTTCTAAAGATAATGATAACCAGGAAGAAAAATCTGGTCAGGACGTGAATGTTGTTCTCAAGCTTCTTATCCAGTCTGTCGTATGCTGCAGACAAGGAAGCGGACAAGCTGGCTGCAGCTGCAGGGCAGACCTGCCTTGCCCCAACCATCCAAGTTCCGGATTGGAGAGCGTCGCTCTCGTTCTCCCGGGGGCCCACCTGTTTCTCCAGCCTGATGCTTAGGGAGAAGATTCAGGCACGTTTCTGAACGGCAAGTCTTGCTGGCCGACCTGGGGTGTCCTTGACCTCTGCCACCCCAGCCTCTTCCAGGTGGAGAGGGCACCAGAAACACCACAGCCGGCTGCCTTCAACATAAGCAGCTGTACCCAGGTAAAGCTTGAGGTCTAGAAAGAATCCTTTGGAAAGAAACGCGATCTAGAGCAGCACTCTCTCCTAAATGCCAGGCTTTGGCAAACTCACCAAATAAGCCTTCAAAAGCAGTGACTAGGGAGGCCCCACTCACTCTCCTCCCATCTATAATCAGCAGTTAATGCTCACCATGGTTCTGACCACATGCCAGACACTGCTGCAAGTACTTCACATGCAGGAACTCACGAATCCTCCCAACAGAAGAAATTGATGCACAGAGGAGTTAAGCCAGAACTAGCCCATCCGTGCCTTGTGCAACCTGGACAAGGACATCCCTTCCTCCACAGACATGGCATAGCCCCACACAGGGCACATTCCTGGCAGTAAGGGCAGTCTGGATTTCGGGAGCCCCTCACCCCCTTGTGCAGCACACAACCTGTTTGACTGTATGCCATTCTGTCCAAGATCACACAGCTAGTAAGAGGCAGAGCTGGGATCAGATCCCAGCCCACCTGGCTCCCAAGTCTGCTCCCAAGTAACAAGCAGGTGCAGTTTCTATAAATAAGTGGCCTATAAATCAATACAAACCAAGATATACAGAAGCACTGATTGGGGTGACTGAGAGCACCAGTTCTGTGTGTCTAGAATGTTCCCCTTTTCAGCAATGGTGAGAAAATACTCTGACATTTACAAATTTGGGGGCCAAAGGTTTTTGTGGTTTTTTGTTTTGTTTTACCATTTCTAATGGGAATAGTACTAAAATGTGTCTGGTCCTTCTCTGCCTTTTACAACAGAGTACATCGAATATAATTTAACCTTGCTTAACCCCTACACCACCAGCATCCCACCCTGGGATCCCATAGCCCCATGCCTTGTACCGACTCTCAGCCTGCAGCCTCCTAGTCCTGGGTCATTTCTTTCTCTCTGCTCCTTAATTGCTACAGGAGACAACAGTTATGCAGCTGGCTGGATCCATTCAAAGTCTGGGGCTTTGCCCTCCTTTCCCGGCCTAGCAGCTCCTGGACTGGCCCCTACCTGATTCCGCGGCTCTCCCCACCTCCTGGGGCGGCAGTCTCACCAGCTTCGTGCTCAGCAAACCCCTTAGCCGTGACAGTGAGGACACCAGCCACACTCCCTGGGCTTGCCCTTCTTCCTCAACCCCCGTGGCAACCTCCTTCCCTCTGAGGGGGTGAGGAGGGGAGGTCTAGCTGTCCTTCAGCCCCAAACCCACATTCAAGTCTTCCTGGCCTTAAGAAACACTTTCTCGTTTGGTTCCATGTTCTTGCTATTGTGAATAATGCTGTGATAAACATACGTGTGCAGGTATCTTTTTTAAAGAGTGACCTGAGTTCTTCTGGGTATTTTCCCAGTAGGGGCCAACCGTGCTACCCATCAAAAGAGGACTGGATTTTTAAAAATGTGGTACATGTATACAATGGAATATTATGCAGCCATAAAGAAGAACAAAATCATGAACTTCGCAGCAACATGGATGGAATTAGAGT